>JAQIVF010001520.1:0-13763 GCA_034698365.1 Steganacarus magnus | reverse complement strand
TTATTCTCCAACTGCTGATTCCAGCAGTTCAGAGTGTTTTTGTTTTAAAAACTATTATATTTAACAGATCTGCTGTTATAATAAATTACTAACCCATTTATCCGAACCCCGAAATAAAAAATTTTTTAATGGTCTAACGGCGAATGAGATAATAAAAGGGAAAAAACGAACCTTAAACTCTACGCTGAAAAATTTTCAAAAAAGTTTTAAGCATAAATCTGTTTGCCTCAATCTTACAAATGTTAATCCGTTTAATAGGTTCTTGGCGTTTGGAGCACAGATTACATACCACGAGGCACTCGTTTTGGCCCACTCGTGGGAGATATATACGACAAAGACGATGTGCCAAAAGACGCAAATCGAAAATACTTCTGGCGCGTGTACTCCGGAGCAGACACTTACCACTATATCGATGGATTTGACGCGTCAAAATCAAATTGGATGCGTTACGTCAATCCGGCGTATTCGAACGAAAGCCAAAACTTGGTTGCGTGTCAAGTCAAGCAACAAATTTACTTCTACACTATTAAGCCTGTACTACCAAACCAAGAACTGCTTGTATGGTATTGTAAAGAGTTCGCTGAAAGGCTAAACTATCCGTTGACCGGAGAGCAGATGTTGATTAGGATTCGTAAGAGTTTTTCTTAATTTATATTATTATTATTTATAATATTTTGGTTGAATTGTATTATTTTGTTATTTTTAATTAATAGGACAGCAATTGTTACCCGATAAAGAATACTTTACTGGTAATACTAGACTTACTCCCACCACTGAAGGAAGTACAAGAAGTGACGAAGGATATCACAGCAATGGTTATCACGACGATCACTTAACCCCACCAGAAGATAGTAGCGACAGTGACGTCGATAACTATGTGCTCGATTTACGAGCGGTTAAACCGAAAAGAGGCGAAAAAGAGAAAGAAAAGGAAAAAACTAAATCAACGGATGTAAGTGTTTCTTAAACCGTTCTAATTATTCATCTTATTTTATTTATTGATTTTATTTAAATTTACAGATTAAAGGCGATGGCCATTACAATAATGATAATGAATTTCGTATGGTTAAGATTAAAATGCCAAAAGCGTATCATTATCGCACATCAGGCAGTCCACCGAACGGCAAGAAAACGGACGAAACTCCGTTAACTGAATTGAAGAAAAGTGTTTCACCAAAACAAGAGAAACACTATACAGTGGCGGACCCAACGAGTCCCGCGTACGCCACAAGTCCGAAATTTCCTGCTGAGGATCAAGTAATCGAAAGCTCGAAACGAAATGGTGGCGCACCACCGACCTGTTCTCCCAATTCATCACCAAAAAGTGGTGAATCGGCATTTTCGGTACCATTCTCTGAGGGAATATTTCAACGAATGACAAATGGAAACAATAGTACAAGTCCTAACAAAACCCAGTCAAGCAATACTCCGACAGGAATATTGGAAAATCTACTGATACAGAGGCTTCACGCCGAGAGAGTGGCGGCAGCCATTCAAATAGCAGTCACTTCGGCCAATGGAATGAATGCTGCCAGTTATACGCCAAATAACAATAAGTTCAACGCAGTCAAAGAACCGGTGCACGTAATAGTGAACGGAGAAAAGACTAATAATGATAACCTAAATAGCAATAGTAATCATTTAAATCACGGTTCGCTTAATGGTGGCTCCACTAAACCGGCAAACGAAAGCAATGGTCACCTCATGTATCATCCGAAGAAAAGTTACGGACGATTCTCGAACTCGAACCACAATAGTCCTGAAATGCATAGTCCAGATTCGACCGACAAAAATCATAGTCTGAGCATATTAACGAGTGTAAGCGGCAGTCGAGGCAGTCCACCGAACCCATCATATCCATCGATTCCTTCACAAGCATCCAATTATTTATACGTGAATAGCATGACACCACTGTTCTCTCCGTCTCACTTCAATATGTACGCGTACTCAGCGATGCAACACGTTCAACACAGCACTGGTCTTCCGCCACCAGATTCTATTCATCAGTCACATCATCACATAAACGGAAGATCAAACGGCACGTCTCACCCGTTTCACCCCAAACTGCCGCTCGCATTAGACTACCCTTCAGCTCATCCAATGCTACAGAGATCTCCGCCAGGTATTGGTCCCAAAAGTCCGTACGCTATCGCTCAATCTAATGGCACGCCATCTCCACCATCGAGTATACCTTCAAATGGTTCAACAAACGGCATATCTGGTAGCGGACAATATTCGCCCACTGGCTCGAGCCGTGGCTACAGATCTCTTCCATATCCACTTAAGAAAAAGGATGGCAAAATGCATTACGAGTGTAATGTATGCTACAAAACATTCGGACAGTTATCTAATCTGAAAGTGCATCTGAGGACACATTCAGGAGAGCGACCATTCAAATGTTCAGTTTGTTCAAAAAGTTTCACACAACTCGCTCATCTACAGAAGCACCATCTCGTACATACGGGCGAAAAGCCGCATCAATGCGATGTATGCAAGAAACGGTTCAGTTCCACCAGCAATCTTAAGACTCATCTCCGGCTCCATAGCGGACAGAAACCTTACGCTTGCGATTTATGTCCAGCAAAGTTCACTCAGTTTGTTCATCTTAAGCTCCATAAACGATTACATACCAATGAAAGGTATGTCAATAAGAGGTCTAATAAATTATATAAATATATTTTTATTTTAACGTTAGATTTAATACTTTATACTAAAAATTGCTAAGCTATTATTTAATAATTAATTACAAAATGTTTAACAAATAATTATTATAATTGTTAGGCCGTATACGTGTCAAACATGCAATAAAAAATATATCAGTGCGTCTGGTTTGAGAACTCATTGGAAGACGACGTCGTGTCAGCCAAACGCAGTTCACGGCGAGTTTATCGATATGGAAATGACGCGTTCGAGCTCTACCTTCTCTAATGGCAATTACTCCGATTATATGCTTAACGGCAAAGATTCGCCAACCATTTCCAATGGTAACGGTTATCACGACAATGGTTCGCTTAATGGATATGAGGACGAAGAGGAGGAGGACGAAGACGAAGACGAAGAGGGAAGCATTCACATCGATGAGGGAGAGGACTCGCAATCCTCGCCGCTTTCTCTCAACTCTTCCGGCGAAATGGCTACTTATCTCAATAACTCGTTGCGAAACGGTTTACAAAATGGCAGCAATGATAGTAATGGTGACCCAAAATCGCCTGTCAGTATCAGCAGAGCTTTATCGCCTGAAGATCATTCGAGTATGTGTTGCTTTTATAGACGACTATTTGTTTTGTAGAAACAATTTTTTTTATTTGCGTTATTTCTTTTAGAAAATAAATAGTATGATAAATAACAATTATCTTAATTGGTGACAAGAATATTCGCGCTTTTCTTCTGTTTTTGCCGATTTTCGCATAAGTTGTCGATATCGTCGACATTAAACACAACTTTTACAATAAGCGAACAACTGGGACATCGCGCCACGTCTTCACCATTTAATAATTCTTCCTAAAACAAACGAATCACATTTAACAGATAAACATTATTAAACATGCAATGATGTGATGCTTACTCTAGTGATAGCAAACAGATCACCGCACGGACACGGATAGCTGAATGTGTCTGTTTCTGAGTCATACTCGAAGTCCTCGATTTCTACTTCATCGTGATATACGCCATCATCGGAGTCAGCCATATCAACCTATCAACCAGTATCACAGACACAATCAATGTAACGATAATGTTTAACTGTTAGTCTATACTACTATACTACAGTACGGTATTGTGTGTTATTTACGATTACCGTTACATCACACGTGAATGCAACGCATATTCGCTTCATTACTATTAAAGTACAGTAGCGTACACTAGTGTCATCTGTTGTCCTTTGTGTCGATACACTCAAATGTGTCGCACTATTTAAACAAATCTATAACTTATTTTTATTTTACCAATGGTTTTACATAATTTATACAAAACACTGTAATTGATTGTATTATATATGATATGAGTTTAAGAAACGTGTTTTAATGCATACTATTCATGTTAAACTTATTTGATTTTAATCGAGACATCATTCACCACAAAACATCACAAATATATTATTATTGCATTGTTTATTTTCTCGATAATTTTATAGAAACAAATTTTTACGGTTTGTTATTAATTGGTCGATTATTTATTAATTATTATTTATTTTTTATTATTATTTTTATTATCACATTAAATCAATTTTCATCAATTAAATAGTTATACTATAAATATATATATTCATTCAACTGTAAAGTTGTCGTCGGTTTGTCATTTGTTAAATCCAACCCAAACATTCTGAAGAAGAAAAAACCTTAAACCGTCAACTAATAAATTTTTATTTATTAAAAACTTAATATAAAATATTTTAACTATTTTACCTATATTTAAAATGATGCAAATTACTAATTTATTTGGTTTATAAATAATATTTTTTAAGTAAATTATTAATAGATTAAATTGTTTAGTAAGTGTAAAATGAGTAAAATATTCGAACCTTTTAATTTAAAAAATTATTTGGCGGTTTAAACCCGGAGTTTTTCTAAAGAACTAATTTAAAACGAATCAGAAACAGTATGAGTTTAACGGAACCGACCACTACTTTAGTCAATCATTGTACACATTGCTCATATATTTAATATTTCCAACTTCTTATTGCAAACTTTTGTCACACTTATACGTAATGATTTTTTCTTACATTTTTTTTATTTCTTAAATACCCACAAAAAAATAAACCACCGAATGCGTACACCAATAAGAGATAGATTATTATGAATAAGACAGCGAATAGGAAAGATCGTATGTTTAACTAATCCATCACTTAACTCTTTATGTTATGCAATTTTAAAATCATTTACAAACAAACTACAGTATAGTCTATAAATAAATGATAATTTGTGTTTAGTTTATAAATCAGTTCTTTAAAAAAAATTATATTTTACATAATTTTTTTTATCTTTCTGTCTCCACCGCACTCTTTTAATTAATTAATTATTAATTCTATTAAAATATCGAAATCTCCTTTAGTGACAAAGACTTAAACAATAGCATTCACGCTCACGCGTGATCCCTTTTATTACGTGTTAGCGTATGTATTTGTACAGTATATACTGTATATAAAGCCGATGTATTCCTAAAAATACAGATCAACCTAAATGTAGAGCATACTAACACTTAGCATATGCCTTATACTGTAATTTTTTTTACAGAGTATGGGTTAGTATAGCCTCAGGGAAGCAGTGTGAACACAGCAAAAAATATATATATAAGATTGTTAAATTCAGTTTTGTTTAATATTATATTGTTTACAGTAAAATAAAATAAATATATACTATATTTAATTGTTATATTAATCAACCATTAATCGGATAACTATTTAAAAGTTTAATTAATTCGATTTTGAGATCGTGTTATCATTTAAAATAATTGTTTATTTATTTGTAAGCATATTATTTAAAAACTAAGGCATCATTATATTATTATTTTATAAAAGAATTATATTTTCGGTTAATTCATACCAGTAATTATTATATAATGTCATTTGTTTCTTAAAGCGAAATTCCGCTTTTATTTAAAGAAAAGTTTTCTTATCTTAACTGTATATAAATATCATTTTATAGATAAAAGTGAATGTTATCATCATTGAGCATGAATTAAATGCAATCTTTGCTATAATAATTTAAACAGTATATAGAGTTTATTCGTTCATTTATTCGTCTGTACAGCTCTCTGTGGAGACAATTACTTTAAGTAACTGCTATTGAATTGATAATAATTAATTCATTAGTGTTTTTCTTTAAGGTTCTAAAGAAAATTAAAAAATATCAAGCAATCATTTGTTTGGCAAATAAAAATTTGAATAAAATATATTGATTGTTATTCATAGACTACAAAACAAAAGGTCATATTATTTTTAAGAACACTAGTCTGAAACAAGTTTATTTCTCTGCTCATAAATCAATATATTTTCCTCTCTCACACTCATCCTGTTTCTATGGCTACTAAAAAGGGATGAAGTTTTGATAAATACTGTTTTCTAGACATCCAATATAGTGCTAATCACACACTAATAAAAACGGATATAATCATTCTATAATAAAAACTCTCGATATATTTATTAAACGAATAGTTATTAAATATATATGTATTTATTTATTTAATTTGATTTTTAAAAACAATATCAAAATTATAAAACGTGGAATACTTAACTTTGTCTTCGAACTGTTAAATCCTAGATTTAAAAAGTATACTATAACAGCTGGTTTAGTTTTTTAAAATTTTAAAATTATTGTTATATAAATAGAGAGAAATATGTGGTTAATAACTCATACAAAGGTATATTTAAGATTGTGCGTTCGTCATGAAAGGATGGGAGGATTTTTTTCGCACTTATTTAACGGTGGGAGCATAACTTGATAAAATTCTGCAACTATTCTACAAAATTTAAATAAGATTATTCTGAAGTGTGTATGTGTGTGTAGATATAAACAATGTCCACTGTCTAGATTCGGCATTAATGTGTACTATTAAACACTTTATTAATTAAAAACGCATCAATGGAAACAGCAGCGCTTTTGACGAAACACAGAAAGAAAAAAAGTGATTTTATATGAAAAAATAGATTGTTTGATAAGGGGTCAGATGCAGGGGACATATGGTGAGGTCAGTTGTATGTGAAAATAATTATAAATTAATTATTGTAGATTTTAGTTAACCTAAATTAACGTATTACTAACAAGTATAATGTAATTCGATTACAATTTACAATATTACAACATTTTACAAGTAACAAATTTCCGTTAAACTTATAATTCCTTAAGTAAATATTCAAGCATTAATATTCATTAATAAAATTTTAATCTTGAAATCAGTACATATTAAAGTGATGTGGTATTCTGCACACGAAGTCTAGATGTAAACTTTATTTAAATGATCAGTAATCTGAAATTTATTATTAATATTATTCCTAAAAGTAAATTTCCGACAGTAATAAATGAATGAAAAACTAAGCAGAAACAAACAGCAGACACTACTAATTAAAAATTAATAAAATCAATTATAGTAATCTCTGAGTTCATTATTTTTATTTCTGTTTGCACAATATAGTAGTTTTCGATCAAAAAATTATACAATAATTAATATATTCAACATAACTAATTAGTATAATGTTAGTAATATAAAAATACAATTCGCAAATAAATTAAATAATCAATTAAGACTCTTTTTCGCCAAAAGTTAATAATTAAAAGAAATTAGAACGAGAAAAGCAAATATTGTTGACACGAATTGTGTTTTATATTCAGACAGTGAATAAATAACAGTGCATTCAAACGGTGAGACCAAATGTCTGCTTATTTACGGTAAATTTTTTTTCTCTGTCTATTTATCGCTTTAAATCGCGTAAATGCTCTCATTTTTGTCGCAAATTTACAGCTAAACTACAATGTTATCGTTGAGGATTTGCGTTCTTTCTCTGGAAAAAAATAAAACCAAATAAGAAAAAAAGTGTATCCAGTTTTGCGTGAAAATAATGGAAATGATTTTAATCTGAATGAGTGATAGAGAAAAGAAAAGTTTTAACACACAAACACACAAAAAAATATAAAAACTTTTGTATAAGAACTTAATAATAAAAGTTATATACAGTAGAAGTAATATATGATATTCATCTCCCAATGTATGTGTTGGGGGATGGGATGAGGCCATAAGAGATTTGATGAAAGAAACACTATAACACAATACACACACACAGTGAGAGAGAGAGAGCCTCACTATAATATGTGTATGCCTTTCAATGGTGTTTCATTTGCTATGTTACGTAACTGTTCGCCCAATCGCTGGTTTAAAAACTTCGCTAATATTACGTTTTTACCGTTTGCTAAACCAGTGATTGTGAAGTTTATTTTTTGATACTCTATTATTAATAGATTTTTTTCATCATATCTTTTTCAAAATGAAATATAGGCATATATTTAACTTAGTTTTTTCTCCTCCCAATTCGCGTGTAATAGTTATTCTAACACTGATATGAGTCTAATTAAGTTATGATATACGCACACATAAAATCACTATCAGTTTCAAACAGTATGTGTTTGCCATTAAGTGTTTGAGACTACATGTTTGAATACAAATAAATACACAATAAAGTATTAAAATAATGTGTAAATAATGATTATTCTATTAAAAAAGTGTTAGTTTATCTTAAAAATAATAAATACGCGTTTACAGTGAATTGTTATGGTGTATCTCTTTCTTCGCCATCACTTTATTTTAAAAATATCTGTTTTGCTACGCATTGCTTAGCGTTTTAGTACTGATAACTGACTTGTAAGACAACTGATAATAGCTTTAGTAAGTCAAGTGCTGCGAAGAAGATGACGAAGAAGAAGAAGATAGTGGTGAGTGAAGAAAGTATACAGCACTTGATGCTAAAGCAAAAACACAGTTACAGTTACTCCGCATCTCACAGATCAACCATACTTTTCTTTCGTGTAAGCATTACAGCGCAAACACATGCAAATCGGTTTTAACTTAAGTTAAAACGGATGAACACAAACAAGTCAACAGTTCTACTCGCATCTCTCTCTCTCTCTCTCTCTCTCTCTCTCTCTCTCTCTCCTCTCTACCAAGTATTTTGACTGATGTCAAAAAGGGAGAGATCTCTACTTAAATAATAATTGTATATAAGGTTTTAAATGTTTGTAATTCTCTGTCAAACGTAATAACGTAGAGACTTATTCCCAACATCTTGGGTGGTGATCGTCAAACTAAACACAGAACTGAAAGAGTGAAAGAGAGTGCGAAACAAAATAAAAAGGCGACCATTTAATGGCATAACTGTAGTGAAAGGGATGTAAAATAGGAAAAACTCTTTTTAAAAGGGATAAATGAAAATTGCTTGACTCTAAAAATAAAACTTCATTGGGTTATAAATCAATGCGTGCAAAGTTTATGATAAAAACACACACATACACACACTCACACACACACTGCGATGCATAATATAACCAACAAATAGCGAAGCGATGCCTCTTTTTATTAGTTTATGCTTATTTTCTTTCAAACTTCAAAATTCAATGAACGAATAAGAAAAATACATAAAAAAACAGTTATGTAAATAATACTCACGAAATACAATTGTGGGCACACTTTATTATTATGATTTTTTTCCTTTTTTCTTCTTCTTCCCATTTCTTCTTTTGATCAAATTTCTTCTTCAATGAGCTCTCCCTCTAATGCTCTCGTAAGCCTTAAATTCAGTTAATATTCTGTATTTTTATTGTGCACACATAGTGAGAGTGAGAGAGAGAAAAAAAATAGTTGACTGGTATTGAATCATTTTGACTTCTTTAGCCATAAACCAGTATATGAAACGTACACTTTTTCGGTGAACAATCCATCTTATCTTTGACAAGCAGTATATGGATATCAACTGCGAATTCTGTGCACCCAATTGTATAACGAGAAGAAAAAAGGTAGTATTCTATAACAGTATCCGTTTTCTGGTCTTCATTTTTAGGTACACAGTAATACATACGAGTAGTAAGTATTTTGCTTGTTTTTTGTCTGTTCAAGTTATGTCACGTTCATCGGTGTTAACCATTTCAGTTAATTAGATAATAAAAACCTCCGTTAGATTCAAATACTCGGCACACGAGAGAAGAAAAAACTGCATAATTAGTCGCTTATGTTAACAACACACGCATCACCGAAGCTGTGATACCGATAATTATTAATATGAAACGCTGTCATCGGAATATTATCTGTGAATGAGATGTATGTGAAAAAGAAGTGGAGGGAAATAATACTTTTTATTTCGAACTCACAGTCCAGCTGTTGTTTTGGAAGAGTTTTGCTTATTGTAGTTTCGATATACATGTATTGTACTTTTGTAGCTGAAATGGTTCCATAAATACAGTGAAAAGAGTTGGGTTTCAGAACCTCTGTTTCACTCTCTGTTTCTCTGTGCTGTCTATGAATAAAATGTCGATTTTTCGGAGCAGTCAAATGCAGGAAGGGTTGGGTCAGTAGTCTCTCTGCAATCAGTTGTTTTCATAATCGATTCTCTGTTGTCGCTGTTTTTCGCTGTGTTACAGAAAAACGTTATTACCGGTGATGTCAACCTAACGGTAATTCACCCAAAAATTCGTGTGCGTGTGACTACAAATTAGAGCACAAGTATAAGGCAGATGGTTTTGGGCAATACATTGCTGTAGTCGTCAATAAACTACAAAGTTTTTACGTGTTGTTACGAGTGTGTATACAGTTCTATAGATCTCTTTACTCGTTAGTGTGGGAGAGAGCGAGGGAGTGAGTGAAGTGAGACCAACTCTTAGGCCAAAATTGACGAGTAAACAAGTATTGTGTTGTTTATTCAATTGCCTTAAAAACTCTATTCAATACACAGTGTGCATACGACTATTGTGTACGAGCTGTGTGTTCGCCCAATACTATGTGTAGTAATTGAATATTGTATCCAATTTTCTGTTTGTCTCAAGTATTCATCGCCCAGTTATTCCAGAAAATATCAACAATTAAGAAATATCCTTTAATAAATGAAAAAATAATTATATTTCGACTTACATTAAACATTAATTATTTAAGGCTATTTAATTAAAACATTTGATATATTAATTTTAATCATTTGGTGTAAAATTGTCTCGCAATATTAGCGAATACAAAGTTTTGCTTTCAAACCACTCAAAATACTTTACTTAATCAAATAAAATCAGTCTATTAAACACTTCGAATAATTTTTGATTTATTGTTGCGATAAATAATAGACTGATATTACAAATAATAAACTTTAAAAACATAATCGTTAGTAATATATCAATCACTTAAATAGGAGAGAGAAAAGAAAAGAAAGGAAAAAAACTCGCACACACTCTGGTAAAAACCTAAGATCGACGATATGTATTGTGCATAACAATTGTTAGCCATCACTAGTAATGGCATACAACTGAATTGACGTATTATCCACGCGCAGATTGTTTTGTTTGTGTGTAGGAGTAAAAATGGACATATAATATAGGAAAGGTCTGACACACACATACACATACTGCACACCACACGCACACACATTGAAGGAACACAAAAATTGTAAACAACCGAAAATTTCTGGCTGAATGAATGAATGGTAGAGTAACTTTTATAGTTTTATTTTACGTATGCATATGTTGTTTCGAACCGATTTTTTAAAAAAATATATAATATAAAGTATTGAAGTACTGGACCCAAACAGTACTGCTAGTGGTGTAAGTGTTAGTCTCACTCACTCACACACACACACACTGTACAGTCCACCAAAATATATTTTTCGTCCCTCACTCTCGCTGCTGGACTTAACGAAAACTTATCATTTGGTTTTCACATTTTGACAGTGAGAGTGGATTTAAAAGCGGGCTTTCAATAACGCTGTTTTACTAGAAAAAAAGCCGAATAATAAAATCTGTAAGAAGGCGTGTCGCGTGTCAGTAAGTCTTTGCTAAACTTTCAGATTTTGTTTAGAAATTTTTTTGTGAAAAATATCTGTGCAGTGTTAGTGAGTGAGTGTGTGTGTATATGTGTGCGAAAATAAAATCGAAGCTCAATTTCCCGCTAACTTTTGATTCTTCGCCAAAGGCGGCTTTTATACTGTATGACCTGTTTCGCCACAATATAAAAAATTGCTGTCTAACAAACTGTGACTTTAATGATTGTACCTGTTGTACCATAAGTTAATTGTGATCTTGATTTTTTTCCCTCTTCTGCTTCTTCTTCTTCTTCTTCTGTTATTTTTTTGGTTCGTGTTTGTAATTTTCCTCCTATTTTAAGGAACGCTCTCTCGAAATGATTTTATTGCTCTTTTTCTTTCTGGCGATTTAATTTCACCGATTCCTGGAAATTGCATTTTGGAAAATAGCAGCTCACAAACAGCACTGAAAGAAAGAAGGAAAAAATTAAGGAATGAATTACCGACCAAAAGCAAAGGTAAGCAACATTTTAGGCATAAATAAGCGGATTTACATTTATAAAGAATCATTTACGCTGAGGTGAAATAAAAACCGAAAATAACATGTTTAGCGTTAGCAAAAGCAAAAAAAAGGTAAAATAAATTGTGCTCAGGTTTACACAAGAATTTTCTATTTACAGAGAAAAGAAAACTAAACTACTTTTTCTGCCTAAACAGCTAAAAATAAAAGCTGCGAGACATCGGCATAAGTTATGATGCTGTGTGTGATGTTGTTATCTCACACATTCATCAGACAATCATATTTTTTTAAAGTATGCACACAGAATAATAGTATACGATAATTGTGATTAATAGCGTTTCACTCGGCATCGCAAACAAAATTTTTGTTGTCTTATCTACTAATTTAGCTGATAATTGTCTCTCACTCTCTTCTCTCAAACTGTATTTTTAACAGACAAACTTTTTTTTCGCGGAGAATGTATTGTTAATATTGGAGCGTTATTTATATCTTTTTTAGGGCAAAAAAATGATGAGTTGTTTGGGTATTAAAGTATGCGTATTATCTTAACAGTGTTTTGTTTGAATACTTTCGCGTTTGAATCCACTCATTTGTTTTGCTCTGTGTTTCCGCACACACACTAACCAACAAAATGGTAAGAAAGATTTATGATTTTTAGTAAATAAGTTATTGATTTACTGATAGACTGATAGAGTTACTGAAAACAATACCTAACCTAACTGTTATTACGGTTTGCAGTTTAACCGCATTCAACATAAATTTTGAAAATACGTTCGCAATAGGGAACAGAACGCATAGTATACATAATACTAACACTAATACATGTACAGTACTAACGGTCACTTTCACTGACCATTTAAACATTCATTTTCACTCTTTTGTTGGGAATACGGGTTTCCGAAAAGCGTATACCGTTTCCAAAAAGTAATTTATTTTAAAATTTAGCAGAAAAAATACGAGTTAAGTCTGCAAACCGCTGTTATGTGATTAACTATACCGTATAAGCTATATATTATGAAATACATGTCTAAATTAGCTTTAAATAAAGCATCACATATTCTTTTGCATTCTTTGATTTATTAACAATAAATTGTTCACTAGTTTTTTGCTGAAGTGACAAATAAAAAAAAGCGAAAATAACGCACAATGGATATGTACGGCGTGTGTGATATGGAAGAAACGCTATAATTTAAGCATATCATCAATTTTTGATTAAAAAAACATATTATTGATGGAGTCGATCAGCGAGAGGTTGGTCCGAATGGTTATAATAATAATACTTGCTTTGATTTTGATTGTCCAATGAACGCGCACGCAATAATAAGATCGATGTGATCGATAGGTTGACTCATTGCTGCCGACTATTTTGTTTTCGAGTTCATTTTATAGTATAAAAATACCTAACTCTAACTCTAACTCTAACTCTACTCTACTCTACTCTGCTCTACTCGTAAGCTCTCTATCTATATATAATTTCGGGTAACGTTTGCACACAACTGCTCGTATCGTTATCTGATGAAGCAATTTTTTTGATATTGATTGGTGTAGAAGTGCTTATATATATATATATATAAAAATAAATATTTTTTTCCTCTGCTTGTATTATTAGAGTTCTTGCATGTATTACTCTTTATTACATACTGTTATTTTAGTGCTGATTCTACCGCTTCTTTTTCCCACTTTTTACAGTACGCTTTTAGCATACGAAAAAAATGAAAGCAAATTATTAGACAAATAATGTTACCTAATGTTGATTTTAGCCATATT
>JAQIVF010001519.1:0-13767 GCA_034698365.1 Steganacarus magnus | reverse complement strand
CCGAACAAACACAACACTCGCGGAAAATCAGGATATCTGCTCTTATTGAATAGTGTCGTATATCCGGTCAATAATTTAGGGGCAATAGTACCCGGACTTGTTTGACCACTCGCCACAAAGTATGGAAACACACCACCACTTCCTGACAGATAGTTCATGAAAAAATTTATACCATTATTTTGATTTGCAATGTTGAGTTGGTTTCTAACGCTCTCCCATTTCGCGTAAAGATCCCAATTTGTATTGAGAGTGTAATCATCTTGAATATTGAATGACCGATACTCGAGTCCATACCATACCGAAGCAGAAAAGTCCTGTAATACAACTATTTTTCCCCTCACACTACCAAGTGTTATATCATTGTCATTTGGAACCCAAAATCTGCTTCCATACGAATTTTTATAATTTACAAATACCTGCTCAAATGTAAGATTACTTTCCGCTGCATCGTATTCTTCTTGTACTCTCATTAGTAACACTTCTGTGGGAAAACTGTCTAAAAACTGATTCATAGTAATCAAAACATTTTCAAAATTTGTATTCTGATATATAGGTCCGTGAAATATAGGAAATTCGTTGCGATACAGTCTGCAGCGAACATCAAACGCTCGCACACCTGAATATAACTGATCGTTAAGTGATTTCGATTGCGTTTGTGTTATATCTCCGCCATATAGTGATAGTGAATCGTGAGTTCCTGGCATTGATATTTGTTTGAGTAGCGTATCATTGCTGACATACTTCATCCAATCTTCTCGATTTGTTTCGATACCAGAATCGTGTGAATACCCATAAGTACTACAAACTGATACTATAATAGAAAATGTAGAAATTCTAAGTTACAAAATTTGAATTTTGATTTTTAAACGATTACTAATTACAATCAAAGATTGTTTAAAATAAAAAATACCTCTTATTTGTACAAATAGTATTAAATTAATTAAAAATATTATAATAGTCATGTTTTTTTGTGTGTTTAACAGCACTATTTTAATTTTTTTTAAAAACTGTTGATTCACTTTCTTATAACGTTACATATAATATCTTCAATTCCAGATAAAAATTTAATTGCAAACTTTAATTATAGCTAACGCAGCATAATTGAGTTTTATGGAAATTTTTTAAATCATAATATAATTATTACCTCAGAACTACGTACAAAAAAAAGCAATTTAAAATTTAAGATAAGTGTTAATCACTGATTATTTTTATAGTGTCATATGTCATAGAGTTTAACATTAGCTTAAAATAAATAGTTTTTGTTAATTGGGTGCTGAGCTGAACCTCTTTTATTTGAGCTGATAAAACGTAGCTTAAGTGCCTGAGATGAGCGAAGCACTTATTAACTTTAAATTTTTAGTAAGCATCAAAAATACAGTAAAAATTAATTTAATTGTTTCATATTAAGCTTCTAATAAAATAATGCAAAATTCAATTACTATGATATTGAATAATAAACTTAATGAACTTTTTTTTATTAGTTATATCATAGTTGATCCAATGGTTGATCAAATAGTCAAAAATTGGATTTCAAAAATTGCACGAACAGTTTAACACTGCAATATCACTCATCTCTCCCTAGACTAGGAGTGTAACTATACTGCATAGCTTTTATATAAACCTAACCTAACCTATCCTTACCTAACCTAACCTAAACGTCACATAACCATGTAAGACACTGCGTGACATTCAAAAGTAGTGTGACGTCACACACATTACTGTGTTATGCAATTTTGAATGGTTATGTGCTGTGATTGTGAGCGCAAACAAAATGTCGCATAACCGCAACACAGAGTGCTGTAAACCGATCACATCGATGATCGCGCCATTCAGTCACAAACCTGTTCTCATATACATCGGAACCGGTTTCCGAACCGATGTCGAAACACTGTTCGACCAGTTCGACAAAACTAATTCAATCAAATTTGTTTCGTTCGCCAAATGTTTCGTACAAATGAAGTTTTCGTTGATTTTTCGGTAAAACAAAAAAAACTAATTTTGTATAAAATATTATTGATTACTTGTATAAAATGTTTGATTACTTTCCAAAACATTGATATTATTTATTTGATAACAACAATGATGCGCACAGTGGCCGACAGAACGACAACGAAATGCGCGAATTGCTGGACGAACTGTATTTGGAAGTGTTGTCGCAATTGGTTAACGAGCAAAGAGCGCACAATCGACGCATCGCTTGCGTGTATCTTCTCTACTGTCTGTACGTGAAACAACCGCTGGATATGAGCCTCAAGACGCGGATGGATGTGAAGATTCGTATGACATTCGCGGAGTGGACAACAGTGAAACAATTCATTAATCAATGCATACGTTTGTCTCACTTGGAAGCGCCATTCATTTGGGCGAAACTGCAATCACTGAACGCGATAAATCACGTGTACTACAGCTACCAAAGCGTCGGTCCGTCCAATACTCGACTGTGTCACTGGTTGTTCCGTAACTCGAGTTCAGTTACCGACAATTACGCAAATAATCTGCACACTTCGCTGGACGACCGCTTGTTTGAGCTGCAGATGATTCACGACGGCTATGTGCACATGAAAAATGAGCTGAAAAAACCGGACAATAATCCTCATAACGACGCGGTGCCCAATGTCATCAAACTGGAACTGTTCGGCGATACTATCGGATCGTTGAATAAGTTTGTCACTGATTTTATTGACTATAAGAAGGAATATCGTGGCAGAGGTCGACCACCGCTTTGGCTCAATGCGAAGAACTACGAGCAGCGAAACGATATCATACAGAATACCGAGCAGTTTATGAAAAGTTTTGTGGCCAAATCGGAACCCGAACGCCGAAAGACGCAGATTTCGAAGAAAGCGCTCAGAGAAAAGCAAAAGATGAGTGTCGAAGAGAAGATACTTTTCACCGAAGAGGTGGTGGAAAATATCAAACAGTGTAAACAAAATCGAAGAATTTTAAAACGAAAGTGCAAAAAAGAGAAGATTGACTGAAATTTTACGCATTCATATTTTCATTTTCATACTGTTTTTTTTAAATATTTTTGTGTGTGATTTTATTGTGTTTTTCTTAAAATATTTTTTTTGTGTGATTTTATTGTGTTTTTTTTAATATACCATTATTTGAACCATTAAATTTGTATTCACATTGTTTTTAATAAACAAAGATTTGTTCTTTTAAATAATTATTGTTAAACCAATCGATTTTCAATACTTAACACGTAAACAAAGTGTGATAAATCTCGCGTTTGAAGATCGCGTTGTATAAAGCAATGGAAATTTGGGTTGTACTTTACTTTATCGGTAGTATTGTTGTAAAATAATTTTATTCGTAATTCCTAACAATATAAAATAACACTAACGATATCAGTGTGCGGCTAACGCCGCACACTCACAAACCTAACCAACAATACTAAAGTAACACCAAGTTAAAACTTTTTACAACAATACTACCGATATAGTAAAGTACTGCCGAAATTTGTTTGATAAACCTAATCCTGATTTACTTAAATAAACCCAAGTTCTGGTATCGATTTGCAAATAATTTATATATTAACAAAGAAAATTTTATATGATTATTGAAAACAAATTGAAATAGTTATGTGGAACCAAGATTTGGTAGAAAACAATATTACTATTAATATTGGATAACTATTAATATGTAATTATTTATTTTAGTTAACTTACAAGTGGAAACATCCATTAATCCATACAATATGATAATATATCTGAGGTTCAATGGTTAATTGAAATATATTTGGCCGTTGTCTTGAATAGTACTAGTATTGTTGTAGGAAATATCAAGAAAGTGTTACATTAGTATTGTTGGTTAGGTTTGTGAGTGTGCGGCGTCAGCCGCACACTGATATCGTTAGTTTTATTTTATATTGTTAGGACTAATTAATAAAAAAATTTACAACAATACTAGTACTATTCAAGACAACCACCATATATTTTACCAAAATTTATTATTAAATTGTAAAATTAAATATGCCAACAGTTTATAAAAATAAAATTACTTTGATATTAATCTAGATTTAAAACGTCTGCAATCGAGACATTTGGCTGGCATTTATAATTGAAAGAACATTTCGATACACATTGATTGTTACACTTGAATTTTCAATTGTATAACAATTTGATTTTAATAAATATTAAAATTATTGAAAAATTTTACAGGCAAATTAAATAGAATTGTTATCGTTATTTTATGATTACTATTATTAAAAGTGTATGAAAGAAATTCGAGTTTTATTTCAAATTGAAATCTTATGTCGACATAAAGAGGAACGAGTATTCAGATAACAATTAAGAGCATTATCTTATATTTAATGATTACTTTTTTGTTTATATATCTAAGCGTTTCGGGATTGAGTTACAGACTTCCAAACATAATGAATAATATATTTGGAAGCAAACATTTTTTGGCTATCGATAATGAATTTGAATATTTCATTTTTTTATTAAAATTGCGTAACGAGAGAAAAGAAAAACGTTTTATTTCTCTACTCTCGTTACGTTTATCTTTTCTCTCGTTACGCATTTTTAATAAAAAAAATGAAATATTCAAATTCATTATCGATAGCCAAAAAATGTTTGCTTCCAAATATATTATTCATTGCAGCAATAAAATTTTATTGCAATTTTTTGATAGATTTCAACTAACTGCTAACATATGCAATGAATTTCCATTCAAAAATAAGAATAGCGGCGTTAATCCTATTGAGCTAAGTAACGCGTGCATTGCATTCGAAGCGTGCAAACAATACAATACAATAAAATGCTCTCGTTTTGCGAACCGATTTTTAAATATTCAAATGATTTTATGATTTTAGTTAAACAGTTTTATTCATTTGGAAAAAATTTGATAGATATTCGAAATTAAATTGTGTTTATAGAAAGTGTATTAACCGAACACAAAACAACTTTTAACAGAAAAGTTAGATAAATTTTTCAACAACAAAAAAATGAATGAAATGTCTGAATATGTGATTAACCCAATATCTATTGAACTAATTTACTTGTCGGATACGTTAAACCATTCAATAGATGACCAAAATTCGGA
Source organism: Steganacarus magnus (assembly GCA_034698365.1). Lineage (NCBI taxonomy): Eukaryota > Metazoa > Arthropoda > Arachnida > Sarcoptiformes > Steganacaridae > Steganacarus > Steganacarus magnus. Next base: position 8,718 of record JAQIVF010001519.1, on the reverse strand, counting down.
ATGTTATGCGGAGAAAAAGCACAAAAATCGGTGGCGAATAGAGGAGGGAAGAAAGTTGCAGACAATTCTGCGTCGCGTCAATAATATCAGTGCCGTTAACTTGGAGTTACTGACAATGGGAAACAACAATTCCGGTAAAAGTTATTTGGAGGACGAGGGCGTCTGCCGGTATTCGGGAGAATTCGAGTGCGAACGGTGCGACCGAAGCGGCGTTAAGAAGACAATCGCCAGCATTTGCGCCGAACAGAAGATGAGCAACACTTGGATTTCGCTCAATAATGACACGTATAAATGGCTGTCGGGAAAGGATAACCCGGGAGGCTATCAGACACTGAATATAAACTCTTTCAAATTCGGCACATTAGTGGACTTAACGCAGTTTATCAAACACTACGATAGCAACGATAAAAACCTATATAACAGTAAATTACATGTGGCACGCGATGACATCGCAGCCGAGTTTCAGAACAATAAAAAGCGATTACTGGTCAGGTTTCGTCTGTCCAGCGGTGGCGCTAATAAAAGATATTTGGTTAATATTCGCTACAAACTCGAGTACGACTACTCTTCGTTCAACTCTGTGGTGGTGTGCGCAGAGAACGGTTCCATCAAAATCTACTTTATTCTCAATCATCCGCCGATACTTTATATGCTCGAAAACGATCTCATAGAACACTCGCCAAACTTCAAGTCTAATAACAGAAATAATAACAGGTCGAAGAATAATAATTCGCAACAACAACAACAACAGCAGCAAACAATTGGCAACAACTCGTCGTTCGACGCGTACACTGGCGTACACACCGACGACGTGAACGCGTCCAACAACTGGATTCGCGACAACGAGTTCTACGGAGTGACGCCCGAAACGCTGGGAAAATGTAATGTACTGGTGATAGACATTCCTCAGGTCAGAAACGAGAACAATTTACGATACAAGTATTCCAATAATATACCCGATCCGTGGTCTGCGCTCTATATGCTCAAACACTTCGGCCAAATACCGATTTACTTCGCCAGCATTAGCGAACACAAGTGTATTAATAGCAACGAAATCAATTATCTCACCGAAAGTATTTCGCTGCCATTTTCGGTTAATTACGCGTACAATGCGCTATTTTCGCACACTTATCAGTCGTCGGACGAACTGTTTTTGAAGTACGAAACCGCGCAGTTCATCGAAAAAGTGGAAGAGTATACCCGCCTGTGTCCGAAAGCGATAGAGGAGACACTGTTTCAACTTTTATCCATTAGTGACCGCTGTTCGGTTTATCGCACTTTGAGCGCTTTGCAGAAGATATTTGTTCGCTATAAGAAGAAATACGATAAAATCAGACACCAAAATGTCGATATCAATTCGTTTAACACCGAAGTTCAAGACATACGCCGGTGTTTGCTGACTCCAACCCGACTAATACTTCTTCCGCCGCAGCCGACTCTTAAAAGTAGATTTATAGTGAACGCCGAACCTGACTATTCGGTACGTTTGGCTGTACGCGAAGATAACTTACTTGACCTCAGTTTTACTGTACAGCGTTCCGGTTCGCGCGTAAATCAAATCAATTTCATTAAGAAAATCGTTAAAATTCCGCTCATGAATAGCTTGAAAATCGGTAACAGAATGTACGAATTTCTCGGCTCGTCTTCGAGTCAACTCAGGGATTACGGTATGATATTATACGCGAAAGACAGTTTCGGACGAACGGCGTCGTCGATACGCGACTCAGTGGGAGATATGAGCAAACTTCGCCGAAATGTGCCGAAATATGTGGCGCGACTCGGTTTGGTATTTTCTCAGGCGATGACACACATTACTATCGACAAAAGTACTAAAGTGGACGTATATCCAGACATCGAGGGCTATTTTAAACCCGACTTTCGAGATCCCAATAAACTGACTAAAGATCGTTACGTATTTTCCGACGGAATCGGAATGGTTTCGGAAGCGATTGCCGAAAAAGTGTATCAACAGTTACCGAACGAATCGATTCATAGACCGATAGCGATGCAAATAAGATTCGGCGGTTGCAAAGGCATGCTTGTGGTGAATCCTAAGCTCAAAGGTGAACACATTATATTCAGGGAAAGTATGAAAAAATTCGAATCAAATGACAGATCATTGGGTATACTGAAACTGTCGGCCGCCAGACCGGTGTACCTCAACAGGCCGTTAATAGCAATACTGGAACAGTTGAAAATCGAGCCACAAGTATTTCTCGGTATGCTTGCGAGTAATTTGAAATGTTTGGCCAATTCGCTGGTATGCGAGTGCTCAGCATTCGCGTTGCTTCAAAATTCCAGCAGTTTATGCATACCATACGAAAAGCTATACACGTCTGGCATACCATTCTTGCGCGAACCGATATTCCGTCAAATCGTCGACTGTCTGATACCTTATCGAATCAAAGAGTTGAAATCGAAAGCGCGAATCAAAGTTCCGATGGAGAACGGAAGGATCGCGTTCGGTGTGCTCGACGAAACTGGCAGTTTAGAGTACGGCCAGATATTTGCGAAACTCACACACTTCTCAAAAGACGGCATCTCTAGCGACAAATACTTTATATTGGACGGCGAGGTGATGGTCACCAAATTTCCGTGCTTACATCCGGGAGACGTGCGAAAGCTGACCGCCGTTAATATACCAGCGCTGCATCACATCAAGGACTGTATCGTATTTCCGGGAAAGGGTTCGCGACCGCACACCGACGAAATGGCCGGAAGCGATCTCGACGGTGACGAGTACGCCGTATTTTGGAATATTGACCTGATTTTCGACGGACCAAACATGCCTCCGATGCACTTTCCCACCGGAAACGCTCAACAGTTGGATCACGAGGTAGAGGTCGAGGACATATTAAACTTTTATTGCGATTATATTCTCAGTAATAACGTTGGATTATTAGCGAACGCTCATTTGGCGAACGCCGACTTTCTCGCCGATGGCATCTTCAGCAAAGTTTGCATGAGTTTGGCGGCGAAATATGCGGTGGCACTCGATTTTTCGAAAACTGGAATCGTTGAACCAATTGATATGTGAGCGTGATTTGTGATTAAATTCTCATTTAATTTATAAGTTTGACATTTGTTTTTTTTTTGTATAGAAAAGAGAGGCCAAAACTATATCCCGATTTTATGGAAAAATTTTCTGAAAAGCGAACTTATTTATCGAATAAAGTTTTGGGACAGCTTTATAGGCAGTGTTGCGCTTTTGAAATGTGTATGCAGAGTAAAGTCGATTTGGATATCAAAGCTCAGCCGAATCCTCGGTTTGAACTAAACGGTACTATTAAATAGTTTTTTTATTAAAAATAAGTTTGTTTTGTTATATCATATACTAATATAAAAAAATTTTATGCGGAAAAAAGGCTGGGAAACGTACGAGGAATCGGCGACAAATGCATTCATTCTATACAAAGACAAAATATCATATTTATTGAACAAATTCGGTGTTGTGAACGAAGCGGCGCTACTGAGCGGCGCGTACACCAAAACCAATAAGTTCACCACCGGTCGCAGCGAGTCCAACGATATGCACGAATTACTCGACTTACTTGTGGGCAAAGTGTTCACCGAATTTAACGCACGATTTAAGAGCGAATGCGGCGACGACTGTGACGCCAGAGAGCGACAACTCAGAGCCAGTTCGTGGTACATGATGTCCTATAAGTTGAATCAAAACTTGTCGCCGCCTTATTTCGGTTTCGCGTGGACTGTGACCGACGAGTTGTGTAAAATAATTGAAACCAATAACAATAATAATAATAACAATAGCAGCGCATCGCAACTGTGCAGCAGTGAAATAATGCATGATTGTGTCCACAATAATTCGGCGCAAATTTTTGATAATCACCTGTTGTTGCGGGAAGACGTGTTACATAGCGGTCCGAGTGTTGCTGGTGACCAGTGCTGTGAATTTTTCGCACTAAAAACAGTTAAAAATTGTGCGTAAAATCGGACTTTTTGACATCAATTATTTAATTTAGTGCTTGTTTTAGCATCACTTGCTTTAGTTAATAAAATTCATTTTTTTAATAAAATATTTTTTATGCGATTTTTCTTTTGCTTTTCTACTTTTATAACATAATTGTGGTACTGTGACAGTGTGTGAAAATTGATTTTGTAAAAAAAAACTGGAAATACATTATAGTAGTATCAGAAATAGTTTCCAAATAGTATCAATTGGTTTATTAGATACTATATTTTGTGCTATATTTGTTTACAACGAATATGATTTAAGGAAATAAGACTTAAAGTTTAATCATAAAATTAAAATCACGTGTGGGTTTGTGTCGAATTTGTTTAAAGCAAATTTCATTATTTTTATAATTATATAACTAATTATCAGATTTGAAACCACACTTCAACGGTTTTAGGGAATATTTTTGCAAACTCTGATTAATCATTGCTACGATAAATTTCCGAATATTAAGTTATAAATTTCCACAGCAGGAGTTTTTTCGAAGCGAAAATAAAACTAAAATTTCGAGTTTTTTAACCGATTTCTGTGACAATAAACGTTGGTATATGCTTATTGTCACCAAATAATATAATTCTGAACTTTAGAAAAAAAAATTCGCCGGAATATCCGCAACACGAGCCAAAGCTAACTCACATTTTTTTGTGATAATATGATTAAGTTGTGTATTCTTTAACTATAATAGTTTTGTGTGAACTCGTGCGCGAAAATTTTCGCAAGCATTCGTCTTATTTATTGCGTCAAACACTGGTTTTTGTTTATTATCTTATCTGCATTTTAATATAGATTGTTGTTTTATTCAAAATAAGTTGTTATTCCGAGTTGCCTTTTGCATTCAATTAATAACAATTTTTGTTATGTTCTCCCCGAGACGAGTTTATTGCTGATTTGAACATAAGTTAAGATAAGAGTTGCATACTTTAGCATACAATGATAAAATACATTACTTTAAGAAATAATTTTCTAACAATAAAATAAATGGTTTTTCTAACTTGAAAACAATGTGTGTGTTAAAAAAATTCAGCGAAGCCTTGACAGCAGTAAAAGAGTTCCATAAAGTTCATGCTATTGGATATGGGAAATGACTACTGGTTTGCCTGTTTATTTGATGATCCTGGTGTCAAAAAGCACGGTATAATAATAGTCACTGCCAATTCTTTTAAATCAATATTTCGTTAAAAATGTCAAAAAATGTTAAAAATTATTTTAATAATTTATTTTATTTACTAACTTAACTTAGCTAATTCTTCCACTTCCGCCTTCAAAAGTTTCGAAATTCTCTAAATTGTTAGTGCAAAGAAAAGTGTAAATTTTTGTCTATGTGTTTTCATTTTTACATAATTTGTAATATTTTTTTAATATTCATTTTTTCATACTAAAAAAAACTTAAGGAAAAAAACAATAAGAAAATTAGTAGCACTACCGCACGCGTGCGACAGTTATTAACATAAATTAATACAATTTCTTAGGAGTAATGTTTGATTTAAGTAGAATTTTCTGACAAACAAAGTGTTTCTTTACACGTTTGTATAAATTATAAGAATTCCTGATTTTCTATTCATAATTCTATACTTAAACAGCATTATTAAAATTAAGGTTAACCACAGTTTAATTTGCAAAATTACAGTCTATTCTCTAAAAATTTAATATATTATATCTAACGCGGAATTATTATTATTTTTTGGTTTACGGTAATAATGAATCATTATGGTTGAAAATTTCGCATCGCTTTCAGCTATCACTGGATGATACTGATGATCGATTTTTTATCGTCAATGGGGTCACACATAGGTGCTTCGTGTCGATATTTAGTGTAGCATTAATAGCGATCGATGTGTCGCTCCGACGGTCGATTTTTACCCTTATTTTCATCTTTACCAATAATATATTATTCAATAGTTACTCATTGACATTATCTTACCGTATTTGCATTACATTTAGTGTCTAATAATGAATACCTCTAAGTAAAACGCAGTAATAGATAGTATCTCTACCCCAACCCTCCTTTGGCGCAAACAGTCTTCCATAGTAACACGAATGCCACGAATTTTTCTAGTTTCCGCGTGTCTAAAGGTTAGACCAGTAGCGCCAGAGAATTGTGATTTTAGTGATGACAAAAGACTAGAATGGAGTAAAACAGTATTCACTTAAAAATTATGCAATTTTTCAATAAATTATTTATAATAACATATAATTACATTGAATTTGGATTAACATATTCGACCGGAATCTCTATTAGTTCCTCTTCGTCCACTACTTTTATGAATGAACACATTATTTTCAGAAAAATTGAATATCAATTAACTATTTTTGTGTTTATATGTATCTAATCTAACTGGCGATTTGTTACCCATAGCCAAAATTTAACACACATTAAGGCAGCTACTAATTTGAACTTAACATTAGTTGTGTTCTAGAATTATTGTGTCAATAATTCATAAGTTAGTTAAAGTATGTATTAGTCATTTTGTGTATCAGCGTTCAATAATCGCTCAAAATTTATCTATACAGTACTTATTTTAGATAATAAATAGATTTTGAAGTTCAAACAGATTTGCAAAAAAAATTTTTGATATCCCGATAGCTCTTGAAACAACTTTGTTAAAATTTCTAATTAAATAATTTACTTGTGAAATACCCTTTATAGTCACAAGTTAATTAAAATTTTCACGAAGAGTTACGTATTATTTTCAATTTTTTTAACTGCAACAAAATAATTTTAATTTTAACTTTACTGATTCAATTAGGGATCTAATCTGACTTAATCTATATTTAACTCTCTCTGCATTTAAAATAATCAATAAAAAAACTATTAAAGCCAAATATAAATAAAAACTTTTAAATAGATTTTACTGTAGCACATTTATATTTACTATCAGTTGATAAACTTTTAAAAAAAGTCTCGGAATTTTTACGAGGAAAAGATTTGTTAAAAATAAATAAAAACATAATCATAAAAATAAAATTTTTGAAATAAAAATGAGTATAAATTTCAGTAGACTTTATTCTGTGAAAGCAGGTGAGATAATAAACACTGTCTACTTGTTGACAAAATATGTTAAGAAATCACAAGTTGATGATTAACTACTGAATACTTTATGACTTAAACTGTTTTTTTAAAGTTTTACTCTAAAAATTGAGCGAAAATGTTCAGTTTTATCGCCGAAATCGATGGAAAAAATATCAATTATGAGCTAATTGGTGAGGGAGCGCATCATATTCTAATACTTCCCACACAATTGGGTAAAACAATTTTTTTAAAAATTTTTTGTTTCGCATTGATTCCATTTTCCAATTTCTCGGTTTATAATCGGTTTAACTTATTTAATTTAATTAAAACTTGGACAAAAAAATTTAATTGAACTTAATTTAGTTAAATTTATAAATTTTTTTATTGAAACACTTTACTTCGCGCAGAAATAACACCGTGCGATATCACGCCAAGAAGGCTCAACAAAATGTTTGGACCGCTGTTTGACACAAAATTATTCACAATTATCGTTATGAACCCATTCGGTTACGAGTTCAGCAAATATCACGCGAAATTGAACGACAAACTTGTTTACAAGAGTGATCGCGACTATGCGGTCAAATTAATGACGGTTCGCTTTTTTTTTCTCATTCATAACAACATATAAAACTAAACCGCATTAAAAAAAACTTGATTGGCTATTGAAGTGATCATTAAAAAATTTTTTAAATTTAGAAATTAGGCATCAACTGCTACTCGATAGTGGGCAGCGAAGAGGGCGCAAAAATAGCGCTACAAATCGCCATCAAACATCCGGCGAAAGTAAGCAATCTTATTATTTGGAACGCGAACGCGTTCGCCACCAACACTGTTGACAAGTATAACGCGAGTAACGCCAAGCACTTGAATTTGGACGTGAAAAATATCCGCTGCGAAACGCTTATACTGCACGGCGATCTCAATAGTCTGCCGATGATGCATCCGACGTTCTTTCTCGACACGATTCCGAACGCGAAACTGTATCGCTTTCCGCACGGCTCGCAAAACATTCACCGCGAGTTTCCGAAAATGTTTTGCGATGTGATCGCCAAGTTTCTGCTCAAATAGCGCTCTGAACTGTTCTGCTATAAGCGTTCGTTTAGTTTTTTTTTGTTTTTAATTTGAAGTGTAATTTAATAATTTAATTAATATAATGTATAATTTATTGTAACATTTATAGATTTTTTTAATTAAAAAAATTCTTGTTAACCGAAAAAATGAATTTATGTGTTTTGCTTCAAGTAAATAAAAATTTTCTTCGCGTTTACCCAATATTTTTCTCTATAATAATACTTAGTTAGTAATTTTAATTATTACTTCTCTTAATGAGGGGAAAAAGTTTACGATTTGGAAATTTAACAAACTCACTGTCTGTGATCAGAGTGCGTTCTGTATTATAACTGCAGTGTTGACGAAATATATTGCGCAAATTTTGAATTTCTAAGTAGTTTCAACAATTAAATTTTTTATACACTCTTGAGCGCTAACTTACCTAAAAACTTATAAGTAATAAGTTTTGCACGTTTATTTTACAACAATAATGCAGATTACACAGAACAATAATACAGAAAAGAACATCCGTTAAAATTTAATCTCAACTCTTTCGCAATCTTTTGAATTGTCTTAATCTTTTAAGTTTCAAAAAGCAATTGTCACACAAATAATTTGAAAACATGTTGTCTGGTATAAACGAATCAACAGATTTCGATACGAAAGACGGACAGTCATCATC
>JAQIVF010001518.1:0-13778 GCA_034698365.1 Steganacarus magnus | reverse complement strand
ATTGTATTATGATGATTTATATAAGATAAAAAATTAAAATAGAGTAATAGAGGAGCGAGCGAACGTAGTGAGCATTGTTATCAAAACATAAAATTTTATAAAATAACATCAATATAACTAAAATATGAATACGAAGTCAGATATTATGACCGTTACGATCTTGTTTAATAATACATGTGTTCCGAACTCTGCTTATTTAAACACTCATTAAATCTAGTTCTAAGTAACAATTAATTTTCTTAGATATTTTTTAATTTATATTTTAATTTGTAAATTTAACTAAATACGATATTTTTTTAATTGAGCGCAAGTACAAAGTATTGCACTTAAGGTCTCTCGTAAAATTATTGTTTCGCTTTACGCTTTAGTTTTGATTATTAATTGATATGAGTTTAATTATATTTTAATTTTTGATGGTATTTTCATTGATTTATAATTTTGATTCTATTTATAAAAATCTTGGATGTAAAATGTCAGTTTGACTTAATTAATGGTAAAGTAAAATTAAACTATGATTTATTTAAATAGTTAATAAAATATTTGCTTAATTCGCTGCCAACGATCGCAAAGCGTGCAAACAGAGTATATAGTCTTCAAAATGATTTCAATTCTGTTATATTCTACTTATATTACATATAATAAAATGTAAACTTTTGATTTTTCGCAGAATTGTCCAGAATTCAAACGATTATATTCGCATTCAATACTAATCAGAAAATAATAAAATATAATCGATTAATTCAATTATTTATTAAAATTAATACCAGTTTTTTTGATCAACAGTATTTCAAATTGTCAGAAATAAAAGTGAATTTAAAAAAAATTGATTTCCTTAAATTGCGAAAACAACTACTTTTTTATTTTCAGTAATTTTGATGGAAATGTCTCAAATGATTGAAAAATGTCTCATTTCAAGAGAAAAGAATATTTAAATTTATAAACAATTTTAATTCATTAATATAATATATATAATTAATTGCGCACTTTATTATTTATACGCAGATTATATAAGTTTCTCTTAAAAGTATTATAGTGAGGCCACAATGCGTTATCCTTTTCCATGGCAGCCAAATGGCAGCAATGATAAAAAATGTAGCCCTTGTCGTCAATACACTTCTCGAAGCGTCTCATCAATTTTTCGCCAAAATTCGGTATCTTTTCTCTGCCATAAAATGGCAACTTTCGATTATGCGCGCGATTCTTATTTCTAACCATTATTTGGTTGGAATAAAATTTGACATGACAGTGGTATCCTTTGTCGCCAGCAATTTGTCCCAACATACAGCACGCTGTGTCCTTATCCATTGAATCTAAAATTATTTGAGATAATTGTTGAGAAAAATAATCAAATTTGAGGTATTACGCAATTATGCAGACCTCTAACATTTTGTAGGCTAACGGGCTTTGGAATTTGTTCGACGATTTTGCTGAATTGAGCCTCAATATTATTATCGTCTCCATTGTCGCTCTGTTGCTGCTGTTCAGCAAAAACGATACCAGAATTTTGCTGCTGATTATATCCTGACACCTCGTAATTGCTATCTTCAAGCTTTTTTAGATATCCTAAAATGTTTGAATAACAATAAATAACTTGTTAATAAGTATTTTATTTATTTGCTAAGTTAGGAAAAGTTTATTAGCCTTATGAAGAATATTTCTATGGTTATAAACTAAAGTCTATTATAATCGCACCACTTTTGATGATTTCTTTTTGATAACTTCTACACAAATTATTGCTGTTTAAGGCTTACGTTGGCAAACGAAACGCTGAATGATTTTGATAAGAGACAGTTATTTACTGAGCCGTGAGCTTTTCAATGATAATTTTAATCATTATTTACAGAAATAGCTGAATTTTTAGAAGTGGACACATTATCATTACTGCCGATGCACTGCTATTTTCATTGTTATCGCATTTCAAATCACATATAAAGTCCTTCAAAACTAATTATTTTAAGATGTTCTCACAATTGAATTTTCATAGTATTAGAAATCATTTAATAATTTCGACAATTAACTATTCGTAAGGTGCTTAAGAATCGTAGTATTAGTATTTTCATTTTAAATAATTACATAGGAATGGTTGTCACTAGTCATCAACGAGCAAATAATAAGCTATAAAGTTGGCTCACACCTAAATCTAGTATTGCAAAACCCATTAAGAAACCAAATACAGTATTCCAAGAAAGTGAATACTGTATCATTTTAAACATTCGTTTTTGTAGTCAAATTAAAAAATTCATAAGTAACTGTATTAAAATGTTAAAAGATTAAAAGCTTACCTTCAAGATCTTGATAAATAATGCCGACACACAATCCGTATAAATTCAAAAATATCAATATAACAGAGATTTTAATTTTAAGTAACATTTTATTTTTTTTAATAGACTTTTAGATTAGAAACTAAAATAAGATTAAATATTAAATAATTTGATCGAATTTGTGAATCAAATCTCTAGTGAGTTTGGATGTGAAAGAACTGAAACAGATTTGACTTCAAGCCTTTGGCTGCATTTAATTATCTCAATATTTAATTTGCAATCATTTGTCAAAACACAATTTTGGGCGGTCTCTCACCAAAATGTTTCTTAAATTATCGCTTCCGAAACGCCACTACTAGTCAGCAAAGTACTAATGATTTCCGAAATAATTTATCGCAAGATTTTTAAGCAATATAACTGATATCAGAGGCTAACAATCTATAAATTTGAAATTTAATTCATTAGGTTTATTATCGAATTTTTAAATCTGCAAAACAACCATAAAAGATTTTCTAAACTAAAATAATTATTTAAAAATTCTAAAAAATCTCTCAAACGTATTTATAAGTATAATAAAATATAAAATAGGTTACAAAAATGAGTGAAAATCAGTGAGTATTATTGCGCAAAAAATTAGGAAAAAAATTCGATACAGATATATATTGAGAGATAAATTTAAAACGATAATCATTAAAATAATAGCAAATATTTTCAGATTAAAAACCTAATGGAAACATTATTTAATTTAAGTATTGTTACAATAAAGTGAAAACAGTGGAAAATAAAAAAGTGTCAATAAATGCTAAAAATTTCTCAAACAACTAAACTATTTTTTAAGTGGAAAATACAATACAGATAAAATTTGTTTTATTATGAACACCATTTGAACACTAGGGGGCAAAAAATTTTCTTAAAATCTTAAATGTAAACATTATGACAATTAATACATATTTGAAATACACCGAAAAAAATTTGTTGTCAATAATAAAAAATAAATAATAATAATAATATAATAATAAAAATCACTTTTAAAATGACTAATATAATGATTGACTAGGGTATGGCACCACTACATGATCGCACATTTTCCTTTCTCGGCCCACGGATTATTCTTTTTATCCGGCGTATGAATTAATGGATCCTGAGGTTCATTTTCTTCAATATAATCGCGTAATCTATAGTAAAAATAAGAAATATGTGGCGAAAAATAGTTCATTGATTGTCAATATGGTTGTAACGTACGCTTGAATGGACTTAGAGAGAGGCCATCTCTCCATCTGCGCCTGATATCGCATATTTTCGATCTGCTTTCGTAACGTGTCCTTATCCATCGCTCAGGTTTTTTTTAGTTTTGTTTATCAGATCAAATATTATCGGAGCTTTTTCTAGTACAATCTTTTTACTATAGAAACACAACAAAAACAGCTACCATTATATGATTGCGTTGTCATGTCATTCGTATACGAGAGTTAGGATTCAACTAATATTATTTTTTAAGGGGTGTAAGCTTTTCAACTAATTAAATGCCAAAGATATTAAGCCAAAAGTATATCTTTTTAAAAAATTAATTTTTTAAGCTATTTTAGAATAAATTAATCAGTTTATATCTTTTATTTTTATGTTTAAATTGTTTTAAATGCTACCATGAATTTTGTTTTAGTTTCTTGTTTCTCAATAACTTTCATTGATTTTCCTGAAAAGTCACTTCACTGTAGAGTTCCGTTCGTTATAAATATACGATTTATGATTTTCGTGAGTATAAATTCTTTGACTTTAACACAGGCGGTATATTTTATAACTAATTTTATGATACGGAATTTTAAATCTAGTACTAAATTTGCTAATTTCTACGATAGTTATTGAAAAATTATTATAGTAAAACTGTTATTAATATTGTGGACTATTAGAAAATGCCATATATATGAGCATAATTATTGTAAGGATTTATATTAAAATCTAAATCCATTTATTTAAGGTCTGAAATTTGCTATACATCTCCAAAAGATCAATAGTGATTAAGTATTAAAACTATGTATTTAATCTATAGTGTATCAGAGCATAACAACGGTAATACAATGTTGACATAAGTTTGACATCCATGCGAAAAACAGTTGACATATATTAAAAATATTGGGATTGGATATCAAAGAATTAAAACGATACTTGAATTTATGAAACAAGTGTGCTTAGAATCGGTCACTTTGGCAACGTTAATACAGTATATCATTTTTTATCAGTTAAAATATAGCTTCAGGCAACTCAGGCACACTTGTAGTAGACTTATAAAAGACACTTGTATTTTATGTTTCATAAATAGGAAATTAAAAGATTCTACTAACTTATCGTGAACTAAAAATAAAACTTAAAACCAATAATAACAATAATAATGATTTAGCACGAGTCAGCGTAACAACATTGCCATTTTAAAAACATACTAAATTTTATGTTTATTTGATAAAATTTAATATTTTTTAGTAAAGATTTTGAATAAATGCGAACAAAAAGTGCAACGGTTTTTACTGACAAATTTTCGATAAATATCAGATAAATTTTCAATTGCGTTAAACTTTATCAAAAATTTTCATTAACGCCATCTATAAACAAGATGTACCTCTCAACTGATAGACCTATCAGTATATCAGCGAAAAATACTCTTTTGAAAATACAAAGGATTTAAATTCTTAACAATAAAAACATTTTTAGAGAAATCCACCCCTAAATATAGTACTTTATTAAAACTATGTATTAAATCTATAGTGTTTTAGAGCATAACAACGGTAATACTGTAATCTAAAAACAAATGACACTTATCATAAAATTATTAGTTTTCGGTTACTTTTTATTGATAGCTTCGATCATATCAAATCCATAATTTCATTAAATTAATATTCGTAAGTATTATCAAATTCAAATTCTAAATCATTTTAACTGTTTGTTGGAAATTCAAAAACTTATGTTGTAATTTCAAATAACAATTGAAAGTTAAATATTTCTAGTATAATTCAATAATATTAAAATTTCTATTAACTGCTTAACTACAAAAGCAATACTATTTGAAATGAAGTTTTTGGCCTTAATATTAATTGAAAGTTTTAATAATATTTTAAAACAATTGCTTTTACAATTACCGGAAATTACTTTTAAGAATCTCATAATTGGACGCAAGTTGAATAATTGTTGCATATAATACATCATAGCATGTGGTCAGTGTTGGGTCAGCTTAATTGTTTAATTTAAACTATTTATGTAGAAATATGTAGATAAGTTATACATCTAGAAATAGGCAATATTACAAACTTATTTTAAACTATGGCTGTCCATTGGTATGGTCTGAATCACTGCTTTTCTAATACTGTATTCAGAATCTACGGATTTTAAACTATAAGGTGACTGACTATTTGTTGCGTTTTTGGCTTCAATATTATCAAAACTTTTTTGATAGGGATATCTGCAGTGTAAAGTGTAGTAAAGTTTTTACTAGTAAGCTAAATATTTTTATCAATATTCTATATTTTGATTAAGAGTTGCTTTAAGATTTGGATGTTAGGAAAAAAACCGTTGCCTTTTAAAGTATCCTAATCGTTAGATAGAGCACAGTTTGCAGCAATTCAGCAAAATTTTAGAATCTATATTAACAGAAGCTGCTCTATTTTAAGAGTTTCTTAGCCCTATTTAAGCATTAATAGATTAATGAATGAGACACTGAGACACCGTCTAAATAGTGTCTCTGTTGGAGGTCTTACAAACACGCAGCGTCTTATAAGAAACAGCTTTATTAAATCCGTTTTAAATCCTCTTAAGCTTTTCCTGTGCACACACACACACACACGCGAAATGCACTTTCTTTATAGACACCGTGTTTTGTGAATACATATATTTGTCGAGAAAATATTGCATAAAAATAATTTTATTCATTTATTTAAAATAATAATAATAATGTATTTCTAAATTATAAATATTGATTGCAAACTGTAACATAGCATGAATTGTTAGTAAATATAAAATCTACCCAACATTACCTTATAATTGACGTATGGTTATCTCGATTAAAACTAATGTTAGATATATTATGGCAAAATGGTCACACCATTTGATAGGAAATATATGAAACGAAGTAAACAATAATTGCACAATAATCAGGATTCACAAAAAACAATAAGTATTAAATGACGTATTAAAAGTAGTGAAATTAATTACGGTTATAAATGCGAGGTAAATAAACTTGATTTGAATAATAACTAAATTAGAAGTGAAAGTGCGTTATGTATGAGTGTATGCGTTGTATGCGTTGTGTATGTATGAGTGTTTGGGGACTGTTTGTAATAATGGTATGATATAATGGTACACAAGCACACAAGCACACAACCACTAGTGTTTGGTGTGTTGGTATACGTCACTACTGCTATACGAGTACAGTCCCACTAGAAATATAGCTTATATTCACAACACTTTAATGGGAACCATCTTGAATGTGAACAAAAGCTATATCCAAACTAATTGTATGAGACAATTGTGAAATCAATTCAAACCAGTATTGTGGTCAACAATCGAACAATTAGTATCTCGTGGTTGTTGTGTATCGCAAACATTGGGCCAATCAATCAGTCATCACGATCTGCACACTTCTCATAGACTATGATTCAAACCAATACAGTCTCTATATTATCATAGCTATGGCTGATCGAAGAAAATTACAGGGTATCTCAATGTTAACTGCCAATTCATCGCAACTTTATTACCACTATTTCATTGAATTGCGACTAAATTGCATGAGTTATCGATACATGCAATCGATTCGAAATGCAATGAGTTTAATGCTTTGTGGAAAACAAAGTTTAATGCTTTGATTTTTTTTCGCTCAATTTCACGGATTAACTCATCCATTTATTAGTTGTTTTTCTAACACTTTTAATCACTTAAATTTATTATTTGGCATTTATTTTCCATTACTGCTCACTTGTCGATGATTGCTCTTTAGTGGTGTATTGTTGTCAAAAACATGTGTTCATAACTAATTTTAGAAATAAAGCATTTTTCCCTTAAAACGTCTATAGTAATGCCTTTTACTTTAGGAGAAATCGAAAGATGTCTCAAAAAAGTTAGTGAAGGAGTGGAAACATTTGAAGACATCTGGCAGAAGGTTCACAATGCGGCCAATAGTAATCAGAAGGAGAAATATGAAGCAGATCTCAAAAAAGAAATCAAAAAATTACAAGTAAAGCATTTTATTAATAATTATTGCTTGCATAATATATGAAGTGAATTATAATTGCAAATAATGTGATAATAATGTACTAATGTTTTTTCCTAAACTTGAATCAATGCTTGATACAGAGGTTACGCGATCAGATTAAGACTTGGGTCGCTTCGAGTGAGATTAAAGATAAAAGACTGTTACTCGAAAATAGAAAACTCGTCGAAACTCAAATGGAAAGGTTCAAAGTGGTAGAGAGAGAAACGAAAACGAAAGCGTACTCGAAAGAAGGTTTGGGTGCGGCACAAAAATTAGATCCCGCGCAGAAGGAGAAGGACGAGATTACCAACTGGTTGTCGAACTCGATCGATCAGCTGAACATACAATTAGACCAGTTTGAGAGCGAAGTCGAAGCGCTACAATTAGCACAGAAGAAGAGCAAAAAGGATAAGGAAAAGCAGGATCGAATCGATGAACTTAAGGCTTGGGTTGAGAAGCACAGGTATCACATAAAACAGTTGGAAACACTGATGCGAATGCTCGACAACGACACCGTCGAAGTGGATCAGATCAAGAAAATCAAGGAAGATGTGGAATATTATATAGAATCGTCTCAAGATCCAGACTACGAAGAAAATGACTTTATTTACGAAGATTTAGATTTAGAAGATATGAATCAATTTTTAATAGCAGAACAGAGTCGCGCAAACCACACGGCATCGTTCGACAGCGGAACGACGAAGAATTCAAACGCGACGGGAGATGATGATGGTTCGTGTTCAATGCACTCGAATTCGCCGACCAGTTCCACAAGTTCACCGGCGCCTAGTCCTGGACTGACCAATCATTCCAAGTCTGGAGTTAATGAAAACAATGTGGTGAATGCAATGATAGCGATGAGCACCAATAGTAGCTGCAGTACAACTATGAATAACAACAATAACTCAGTGACAAATAATATGACATCACTCTCATCACAATCAAGTTCATCACTCTCTGGAGCAAATACACAAATTGTAAAGCCATTGCCTGTTTGGTCTCACAACCCATCTATAAGTAGCTCAACGAGTTCTGCATCATCGACAACATCATCGAACAACAAAGCAACGGTACCTCAAACATTGACATCAGTAACCAACACAGTGACAAACAGCACAGCAGTAACGACCAGCTGTTCGACACCGAGTCGTAACAACAGTTCGAGTTCGAGTTCGAGCAGCAGTAGTCCTTCAATGAATTGCATTAATTTGAGTAACCATAATCAAACTGCAAGCATAACCAATTATGCGGTCGCAGCCGCTAATAATAACACTAGAATCAATCAATTACAGCAGCATTTGGAGAATAATATTAGTGGTATTAAGACTGATATGTCATCTGATTTAATATTACTTAACCGAAACGTGTCTACTCCACCAAATTCAACGAATTCATTGCCTGTGAGAGACTCCACACCGCCTAACATAGTGCCCAATGCGAGTCCAATTAATGCAAGTCAGGATACATTTCAAACATCACTTCAATTGTATAGTACAGCGGCTGCCGTCTCGTCGAATGCTTCAGTCTCTTCGATATCATCCGGTCCTTGGAATAGTGGTGTAGTGAGTTCGAGATCAAACCTTTTGTCTCAACCGTTTTCTCAGTCGAATTCTTTGCAAATGAACGGTCCAGTGATAGGTCATAAGTCTCAAACCAATCAATTATCTTCACTAACAGACCAACAACAACAACAATTATCGACATTAAAATCTATAGCCCAACAGGCTGTAGTGAGTGCCGGTTTAGAAGACCATATTAATAATCATCAATCAGAACAATCAACACTTTCTCTTTATGATGTTTCTAATAATAGTTTAAGTAGCAATTCAATCATTGCTAATGCGGTGAATGTTTCTTCTTCTTCGACAATGTTTGGACTATTATCTGCTACTACTAAAGCATTAATAAACCCAATTGTTCAGCAACAACAGCAGCAGCAGCAACAACAACAACAACAGCAACAACAAACGCCGTCATCGACTGCCCCGACGCCATCATTGCCTTTATCGTCATCAGGGCCTCAAAGATCATCCACTCCTGCCATTGGAACTCAAACATCAGAAGCACATGTGTCACCATTATTAGGTGTGGCACCTTTAGGTCCAATTACATTATCAAAACAATGTTTTTATCAATTACATATGCTCGAAGCTGCTTCTAGGCATCCAATACATCCAATGGATTCTCAAAGGCTTCGGTAATTATTAATTGTGTCATTGAGAGTGATATTTTGACTCAATTAATTTGTGCCATTATGTTATGTTTTAGGCCTTATTTGCCACCAAATCCATGTCCAGTACCGAGTTATTATCCGCAACAATGCTTGCCTCACAGTGATTCTGTAGAGTTCTTCCACAGACTATCAACTGAGTCTCTTTTCTTCATCTTTTATTTTATGGAGGTTTGTATGATAGTTTCATTTATTGTTTAATAGTCATGTACTGAAAATAATTAGAAATTATTTAATTTTTTTTATTAAGTTAATATTTGTTATTAAAAAAAAATTTCGAACAAAGTAATCAGATATCTGGAGACAAAATATTTAACAAAACTCATTGACGAATTGATATTTTGAATTTTTGAAATTTGTATCAATAAGGGTGAATAATAAATCAGTTTTAGAGTTATTGAGATAAGTCTCAAGATTTTCTCAAAATTTATCTCAATAACTCTAGAAGGGAATTTGATAATTACCCTATTTATTTAAGAAATATCACATTCTTGAAAATTATTAAAGTTAAGCAGAACCGAAGAGTAATTTAAAACGAATTTTTTTAAATTTTTATGAGATCAAATGTTGAGAATTTCAGTTAAAATAGTTAATATTCCACATTTTGAGTGATCTCTTTATTTCACACATTATGAAAAATAACTGTTGATTTTGCACACTATTATTAATTTAATTATTGAATATTGATATAAGTTGTAGAATAATTAAAATTGACTATGCTTTGTATAGAATATGTTTGTAAATATACCTGACATACAGTATATTTAATTGATTGAAATAGGGAACTAAGGCACAATATTTGGCAGCTAAGGCCCTTAAAAAACAGTCGTGGCGTTTCCATACTAAATACATGATGTGGTTTCAAAGGCACGAGGAGCCCAAAACAATAACTGACGAATACGAACAGGTATCAAATTATTTATTTATCAGTAATTTTGATTTGCCATAATAGGGGAAACTGTGAAACTTAAATAAAATTCATTGAATATTATGGCTTGAATTTGAAATTTATTACTCGTATTTTTTTGTTATGTATGAATATGCTATATATTTGATTATGGATTTTTAAAGATTAGTTGCGAAAATTTTTAATTAAATAATAGTAAAGTAGCGAAAAATAGAATTATTTTCATTTTTATCTAACGTTAGTCAGGCCTTAAAATACAACATTTTTGTAGTATTAAACCTATTGATTTTTAGGGTTTTCTCCTCAATCAATACTATTTCATTCATCCTTTTGTATTAATATTTAACCTTATATATTGTACTTGATTATACTTATAATTGAATCAACATTTGTGTTGACTTTTGTCACTAAAAACAAATTTCTATATTTAGGGAACATATATATATTTCGATTACGAAAAGTGGGGCCAACGAAAGAAAGAAGGATTTACTTTTGAGTACCGGTACTTAGAAGATCGAGAGCTGAATTAATATAAACTTCGCCTTTCATCAATTTGTTAAATAAAAAAACTGCGTTTATTATTAAACTTGAACTACAATTGTTGCTATTATCAAATACAGTGAATCCATGCAACCACCAAAATCAATAGAAATAAATATTGAGAAAAAAATTAGGTCTTTTCACTTTTAGGGTTTAATTATCAATCATGGATGGGAAGTGTGCTGTTTTTATATTAGTTTCGTATTTATTGCTTTTAAAAACTAAAAAATAATAATAATTTAATTTCAATTCAGTATTACATACTTAAATTGAAATAATAATAATCTGTTTTCCTCTTTACCGGCACTTAATTTTGCGAATTATTAGTTAATTGATCAAAAAATACAGTATAAGTTCTTAAAAACTCACTGCCAAAATATATGATATCGAATGGCAACGCAAATTAACGCATTGGTTGATTCACTTAAAAAAACAATACGTAATGTCTAGAAATTATAAAATTTTATCTTTTAATTAATTTACTTCCTTTTTTCGAGATCTGTTTCATATGTAAATGTAAATTTTCTTCAGCGAAAAATATTTTAAAACAAAAACTGATTAATTTGTGTTATTTTTAAAAAAATCAATTTAAATGAGATTTGTATTAGTATTAGCACTAATTTTCATGAATTTTTATCATTGAACTGAAAAAAACTGGACTGTAGTGATGAATGTTATGTATAAATTGTATTATTGAGATCTTTCTTATAAAAAATTGTTGTAATCTTTGACTTTTATCAACAACTAAAAATTATTAATATAATTTAAATGAAAACGCTTTTTATTTGTCTAAAAGTGTGACCGAGTTTACCACAAAACGCTAGAAAACCAGCACACTTTCTATCCGATGCTTAAATTGAATTGATTAACCCTTTGGGTGAGTTGCGAGTAAACATTTTTGGCAAAAAATACATTTAAGCAGAGGATTTTCACAATTTTGGGATATTTTCCCGCATAAAATCTCCTTAAATAGCTTTAGTTTCGCTAAACTGGACAACAATCGGAATTGTTTTACATTAAAACCCATACTCATATGTATGATGATTCAGTATTTTATTTTTTAATTATGACTTCAAATGACAATCGATTCTGATTAATGTCATTTAGAGAAACTTGTACATAAAATTTATATGGAGATTGTAAGCTCCCTTTATGTAAAATCCTATGTGCTCTGAAAATATTTGGGCCTTTATTCCAACTCCGGATAAGGAATAAAGTGTCCATATTAAACAAATAAAATATTTATTTCAATTACAAAATAATTGATTAGCGCTACTCTAACGTTATTATTGTGCGATAAACTAATCCAATCTTACTGGAACTAAACATAAAGGTAAACCACTTTTTATATTAATAAGCTTATAGTATATGTTAATACTTGTAGGGTGTGTTCACTTAGATTATTCAAAAAAAATCATTTTTAAAACTAGTTTTAACCATTAAGCGATTTTATTAAAAAATAATTTATTTGAAAATAATAATTGGTAATAACCTAATTAATTGGCACAAAAACTAAATAGTCTTGACTTCAAACAAATAATAGCTTTTAGACAAATAAGTGAAAGTTTGCATTAAACTTTGGGCGGTGCCGTGTAAATGGTGGGCGCAATCACTTCTACTCTAATTTTGTGCGCGTAAACGAAAGCTAAAATTGATACACCGAATGAGGTGAGCCACGAAGAATAACTGCCACGAGTATAATATACAGCTGCTGTAAATAACGAATAAGTTGCTAATATAATGCCGAATACCATACACAGCCAATAATGTTCTTTGATGGCTCCAATGAGTCCCATTAAATTAACTAAATCTATTATGACTAATAAAGCGATTATAATCCCTTTCCATACTTTAGCTGCTTTATTGCGCGATTCTTCGCTGTGATTGCCATACACTTCGTCAGGATATTCTGCCGCAGCTTCTTTAACTGCTTGATTAAGATATATACCAACCCATATTGAACTTAATATATTAAGTATTGTGAACGCAATAAGAACCCATTTAATTAGCTTAAAGATAAAACTGCGGTAAGTTTCATCTGTTGTAGTGATTGGTCGAGACATTATAAATATTTTTTATGCAAAAATAACTAGTTTATAATTTAATTTACTTAGTTTTTAAATTAATAGAAGATAACAATACATTTTTACAAATAAATTGGATAATAATATTGAATAAAAGTTTAAGTGGATTGTATGAGACTAACAAAAGTAATTTATGTGGGAAAGGGTAACTGTTGGATACCAAGATAATGGCATTAAGATTAAAAGTATTTCGATTACTTTAAAGACTTTATCTATTTAACAGTTTAAGCATTTTCCTGTTGCTCTTGGATTATGCAATTAAATGTTTGTGAAAGAAATTGTCATTTCATGTTTTATAGCAAGAATAAAAAATAAGTATAGCTTAGTATGCCAATAAAAGTTTATTGTTGTCTTCAAGTTTACAAATAGTGATTGAAAATTTTGTTCCATTGCCGTGGAACGTTAGTGGAATCGGAGATTAACTCCGGTAATGGAACGTTAATGGGGTGAAAAAATATAATTTTTCCGTTAATGGAACGGTAGTGGAATTTTTGGTTTCGGTAGTGGAACGGTAATGGTATTT
>JAQIVF010001517.1:0-13779 GCA_034698365.1 Steganacarus magnus | reverse complement strand
ATGAGCTGAAAAAATCAGCTCAGCTCACAAAGATTTAAAACCAGCTCAGCTCAGCTTTCAGCTCCAGCTTTGATATCAGCTCAGCTCAGTACGAAATAATTCAGCTCAGCTCAAAGCCAATTGAGCTGAATTTAAAATCAGCTCAGCTCCTTTAAAATGTATTTTGTTCAGCTCAGCTCAAAGTTTCGAGCTGATGCCCATCACTGGTTATGTTCAATAAAAAAAATTTGTATAAAATATTATTGATTATTTTTTTGCGTAACTGGTATTTTTATTTTAATTCTATGCAAAATTTTTTAAAATAAAATAAAATTGTAATAAAAAGAAGAGTGTGAGTACATTACCGACACCGAGAATCGCCGAATTAATCGGTGGATTATCCATTTGGCCACTTTTGGCGTTGAAACTATAGACACAGATCAGCGTTAACAGTACGCATATGATTATCAAAACAACGAACAACGCGGAAGCGATCCTTTCAAAAACGAGTTGAAAATAATAGTTGGAAGCGATTATCGCATTTAATGCTTGAAATTTTTTTTATTATTGATTTCAGTTTATTCACTTACCAAAAAAATCGATAAGAATAGATGAATGCCATTTGAAGATTTAAAATATATAGTGAATCACATTAAAAAAACTTTATTCACAGAATTTTTATAACAAGGAAATAACAACAGACACAGCGGTTATATGTGAAGATTAACAAAACACTGGCTATATTTCCTAAGCAACCGAAAATATAAGTTCAATCAACTGTGTGATCAACGGTATTGAAACTGAATATTCATTTAGAATGCGGAGTATTATTATTCAAACTTAGACACACACATACACATTATACACACGCTCTCTCATGCGAGTGAGTATAAGACAATCGAGTGAAAAAGAGAGAGTGAAAGAGAGCTTTTTTCATTTGTGTGTTGATAAATGAGGAAAAGTAATAAAAAAATCATTTGTATGAATAGTAGTAACTCGATATTGCGCGTACCTTTAACTCGATTAACATTTTAGAAAAAAATTTTTTATTATTCCTTCTTATTATTTCTAAAAAATAGCTGCTATAATTTTTATTGACGCACATATGAAGCGAAAATATTTGCTTTATAAATCGCAAATTATAAATCGAAATTTTTAATATGTCTATTAAGTTAGAGAGGGAGAGAGAGAGAGAGAGAGAGAGAGAGAGAGAGAGAGAGAGAAGTGATAAATTAGTTTTTTTCTGTGTAAATACTAAACTACTTTATAACGTCAACAGCATCATCAATAAAAGTTTTTTGAAAATATATATAATTCTTCCTGACCTACTAGTAATAAAATTCTAATTAGTTTTTAAATGATATTTTGAAGAAAATCAAATGTGATATTGTTTTTCGTTATAAAATTTTTTTCTAATAACGGAAAAAACCCAGGAAAAGGTACTTTATTTTATTAGAGACGCAAATATAATTAATCTGTAAGTAATTACTAGCTCTTAGTTAATGGCAATTAGTAGGGAAGCGTGAATGTCAAACATTTAAGGATTTAGTAAATCATTATAAGAGACTATAACTTGGTATGTGTTGACAGTAATCAGTCTAATACTTGATAGAGAAATAAAGAAAGAAAAATAAAATAGAGAAATAATTTTTAGAATTCCGCTAAATTAAGTTTTATCTGTGATCGTTTTTTCACACACACTTTATAATAAAACTAAGATGACTATTGTAAGAGATAATTCCTATAGTATTCTAACAATTTATTTAAAATTAATTAAACTTTTTTTTTAATTTCAAACCAATTAAACTGTTTATTTATATTAAAATTAAAACCACGCCTCGCTAGTATTAAATTAGCAAAAATGGCAAATTTAATACTCCAAACCGTTTTGTCAATAATAATAGTGAGCATTAGCTGTAAAAGGATTTCCAGCGAAATCACAACCACTGAAACCGATAGTGACAGTGACACAACAACGGTGACTGCGGACACTTCTCAGTTAACCACTGAAGAAGACGATACAGAGTCACCGTTGACTACGACTACTGAAGAAATTTCATCGTCAATTGCAACAGAATCAGTGATAACAACAGAAGAAGAAGAAGAAGATACTAGAGGTTAGCGCATAGTGAGTAAAACAATAGATAAACGTTTTGAAAAAGAATTAAAAAAATTTAATAATTTTATTGGTAAATATTTCAGAAACAACAACAAACTCAGACAAAATAGCGAGTATTAGCAAAACAATCAACAGCACTAACACTACTGAGGAGGAAGAAGAAGAAGAAATAGAGTCAACTACTATTACCACTATTTCTGCTATAACTGCTGAGTCGGAGTCAACTACTACTACTACTGAGTCTGAGTGGGAAGAAATCGATACCACCACTGTTAACCTGAAAAAGTATTTGAATAAATTGAAAACAAAAGAGGAGAAAAATAAGAGCGTAGATAAGCGAAAAGAGAAATTCGTCACTAACTGTAAAACGAATTTATGCGATACCGACGATGTCGAGTACATTGAAGGTAAATTCGCTTAAAACAAATTTATTATATATATATTTTATATATGATTTGCAAAACTATTTTTGAAGTTGTGTTGTTATTACGAAACACACAACAACCGGTGTGTTAATTCTCATCGCTACAGTATTGAGCTGCGATGAAATTAAATTTTAATCATTATTATTATTTAGAAAGGATATTCCAGCGGATGTGTCAGCCAATTATACGTCACATAAATACGTTAGAGATTTATAAAACTGATAAACCCGTTATCTCTCTCTCTCTCTTTCTATTAATTTTTTACAGTTCATTTGAAACCGCTATCTAACTCTGTATTGTAAAAATAATAATAAGCCTCTTAAAAACCTAGTGACTTATTATTAAATTACTAAATAATACTGTCACTAAAAATTACTATATAAATAACAAGTTACTACTACTGGCTTCAATTCGATCCCTCTATTATGCTTTTCATGTATTTAATCAGATTTTTTCCATTACAATTAAAAAACAAACTGAAACTGGCGTTGAAAAGGCAAAACTATACTCTGCTTTGAATTAGTCACGTTCACTGTTAATGCACACGTTATAAAGTAAAAACTTATCGCACATAATTCAATAGCGATAAAAGCGTTGCGATATCTCGCTAAACGATCCTTAAAAATAGATTGCACACATTTAGAACTTTAGAGTAAACTTAACAATACATATACGTATAATTCACACAGCGATTAAAAGACCACACCTGCGATACCTATTGATTTATCGAGCGCTTTATAAAGCGGACGCTATGTAACCACTGTTTAGCTGTTTTAATTCCGTTTTACTCAGTTTGCGTTTTTTAATCTAATTTTTTTTAAATTAAATAAAATGAAGGCAATAATATTAGTCAGTTTACTATTCGCCGTATTTATAACGCACGCAGACTCGCAGACCTGCTCCACCGCATACAACATGGACTACATTCTGCTAGCGATCCAGTGGTCGCAGGGCTACTGTCTGAGCACGACATGCGTGTCGCACAGCGCCGCGTTCGGCATACACGGCGCGTGGCCCCAGTATACCAACGGCTCGTGGCCGGAGAGCTGCTGCTACGAGAGCACGTTCGTGGTCAGCCAAGTGGCCTCAATCCGCAGCGAACTGCTAGTGAAATGGAAGAGTCTGACCAGCAGTAGTTCGGACTCGTTTTGGGAGCACGAGTGGACCAAACATGGCACGTGCGCGATGAACAGTGCGCTGCTCAAAGGCGAGCTCAACTATTTTAAAAATTCGATGGCGGCGTACGACACCATTCACTTGGCGACGTGGCTGAGCGCGGCGGGTATCGCACCGTCAAATACCGTTACCTATACTGCGAGTAAAATCCATGCGGCTATCACTGCTGGTTTGGGTCATAAGGTGCAGTTGGTCTGCCTGTCGAATAAGGTTGCGGGCGCACCGGTACTGGCGCAGGTGTCCGTCTGTCTGGACAAGACCACACTCAAACCTTTCGACTGTAATATGGCTGACCAGACGTGCGGTACCGGAGAGGTTGCGTACAACGCGTCGTAGAAAGTTTAATAATATGTGCTTATTTTGATTTAAAATTTTTAATTTAAAACGTAAATAATAATAAAATAAAACTTTTAAGCATTGAATTGATTTTTGTTTACTGAATTTTTTTTGCCGATTTTTCTACTCTATTTATTAAAATTCAATCAGCATTTTTCGTAGCAGTTTATTATTATTATTATTTAATATTTACAAAACAATTTTGAAATTAGTTTAAACTGAGAACGTAGTTAATTATTTACTTAAAAATCATTTTGTCTGTCCTGTTCAGAGTGTCTCGCGATTTGCACACTGAGCTGGAGTCACATCAAACTGCGTTACGCCATCGAGGAAGGCGTCGAGCGAGACATCAGCGGTCTGCTCACCGAAGACGCCAGACGAAGGAGAGCGAAAGAGAGCACTAACCTCAAACACAAGCGACTCAAGCAGGAGTTAATTTTAGAGGAGAAGACCGAGAAGAGTCAGTCGAAACTGTCAAAACTGTCGAAAACGGTTAACATACTGAAGCCGCTCAATAAGTTGGCCAAAATGACAAAATTAAAGCCGTTAAACGATTTTGATTTAACTAATTTGCCCGATATGTTGCATTTATAATATCAATAACTAGTAGTAATAAAATTCTAATTTTAATTAATTAATTAATTCATATGTTATACGTAAAGTGTGATTTTTTTGATAAAGTAATTTTACATTTAATATTAACTTTAATTTTGTTTTGGTTTTTGTTTTATAACACATTTGTTTGGCAATTTCATGGGCGGAATCAAAATCACACTTTAGATTGAGTTATAAATTATAAATTATTAAGTATCATATATATCAGTATATATAACTTATATGTATATATTTAAAGCTAATTAATGATCGTATAAAAGTAAAATGAAACACTTAATTATTAACATTTATAAGAGAGTAAGCGAAAAATTAACTTAATTTTTCTTTAGAAAAAATACGGTATAAAATTTAGCATTCATTGGTGCATATCATTAAATCTAAAACGTATAAAACATCAGATATAGAAAAATATTATATAATAAAATATAATACTCTATATAATTACAATTCAATCAAAAAAATAAACAAAATAGTGAAATAAATTACATTAAGACACTCTAATTGTGATTATTATTAATATTACTACCAATGCTACCACTGCTGGCATTAATAGCGCTCAAACTAGTCTCGCCTCTCACTAATGCCAGCATTTGCTGGACCGACGGATAGTGTCTTATGTTGAACGGCAGCGATTCAATCGTACGAATCACGTGATCGACAATGTCGTCCAACGCTTTAATCTCTTGCGTAGCTTTGTGATCATTTTCAAGCCATATCTTGTGATTGCGCTGATACTTGGCGTTGAGTGTGTCCAGCGTTTGCTGGTAGTCGTCGCGCTGTTTGTGCCACACTGACCGCTCGCGCGCCAGACTGTCCTCCGCCTCTCGCAACGCGTCTACGAGCACATCCCGCTCACACGTCACAAACTCGACAGTCTCTTTCGCCTCCTTTATCTCGAACTCGTATTCGGCTATCTTTCGCTCCAGTGATCGCAGTTTTTCGAGCAATAATTTTTCGTTGGCTGGCGATGACTGATGCTGTTGTTGTTTTTGAGGCGTTTGATCAGTTGTCGACGACAAAGATTCTTCTTTTTGTTGTCGCTGTTGTTGTTGCTCGTGCGTGGCATTGGTTTTAATGGCGTTTCGCTGGTAGTGGTGATCGCCATCGCATACTTCTTGGCCACTAAACTGTCGTTGACTGCTGTGATTATTATTATTACTATTATTATTATTGTTAAGTTTTATTGACACCGAAGCGGATGCTCTCCACGTGCCACTACTGCTCGCCATATTGTGTTTCGATAGGAAAAACGTTTAATTCAACAAAATAGTTGTTTTGTTGTTTGTTTACTTTTTTGCGCGAAACTTATTATTCAAATATAAACAACCATTGGTTTTTGTTTAATGGCTGCGCGCAAACAAATAGTTAAGTTTGATGCAACGTGACGTAACGCAACTCACAGAGAGGAAGGGAAGGCCATTTGAAATTTCGATTGTAGTGACATCTACTGCTACATAAGTGGCATGTTTTAACATTTAGTCAAAAGTTTTTTGTGCATTCATTGCATAGAAATACAGTAATTTTATATTTCGGAAAATGATTTTTGAAAATGTTTAGTGTGTGTGTGAAACATTGATAATTAAATAGAAATGTTATAATAGCTATTTCTATGAAAAAGCACGAGTATTGTATTTATTTATATTTTCATTCAATTACACTAAATATATAAATTTTGCGTAATTACGCGGTGAGCTATTTTTACAAACTGCCACATAAGTTGACGCTGACTAAGTGACAGTTTATAAATAATTGGTGCAGTGTTATAAATGGTATAATGTTCAGTGATCATTAATTGTGTCGTTTGTTAATTTTGATGTTTTTCACTTAAAAATACTTTTGAACGCAGTAAGCGCGTCACATGTTTGCAAGTTCAAGGTCACGAAAAAGTTGAAAAAGTTGTCTGTTAATTCCTATGATTATATTGACTAATATACACTGACTTACAGTTTCCACGTGTTTTTAAAATGTATTTAAAGTTTAATAATAAACTCAAGATATTAAGATTTGTATTTCACGCTCAAATTAAATTGAATCTTAATAAAGGTCAGGCAAAGGAAAGATAAAGTAAATTTACAGTTAACTATTCCCGGTATATGAATCGAAAGTTTGTAAGTGTGAGTGAGTGGGAGAGAGAGAGAGGGAGAGGGAGAGAGGAAATGGTGCGCTCATCTAGTAATGGGATGCCAAGTCTATAATTTGATTTAAATAACGAAATACGAATATAAACTAAAACCTACTAAACTGTGTTCAGTGAATCAGTGCATTCACTCACTTCTCTCTCAAAAACCGGAAAACCAGATCAGTATAAAGTGTATTGAAACGAGAAGAGGAGCTGCTTGTTCTCGCAGTACTGTACTGTAGTAGTAGTAGTGAAGAGCCGTTAATGGTTAGTTGAATACTGTTCAGTACAGCTATAATCAATCTCTCGCTTCGCTGATGGCGCGTAACGCGAAACTCGCTGCACGCGCTAAATGAGATGAAGAAAGTTCATTATAATTCGGTGGTTACAAAACATTTTTCTATAAATCTGCGTGATCTATGATCTATGAGCTTACCATCAAAATAAAATGTTATTTTCTGCCGTGTTATCATCAACTTTTGTGTTTTGTAAACTGTAACAGTAAGCTTACACTGATATCGCGCTTTTGTGTGGTTATATTGTACTCTAAATATATTTCAATCTTTTATATTAACTTACAATAAACTTAATGTTAAACTTTTAATTTTCATTAGTAAAATGATTATTATATTTATGTTATAAATTGTACTGTAGTTTGATTACATATATTGAATTGTATATCTGAGATGTATGGGAATATTATTCATATTTTTGTGTGAAGCTATTTTGATAACTTACTTAATACTGTACATAAAAAAAACATTATTTCGAGGATAAAATTAGTTTCACATTAGTTTTTCACACATTCATTATGATTGCAGTAAATTACAGTATATTAAATATATCTGCCAGATATGAAAACCCATTACAACAGATAAATATTGCTAATAAAATAATGAATTGAACGTGTGAACATCACGTATAAAAGTTAGAGGACCAGTGAGCATCACTGATCAGGAATGTACGGTACAAATGCATTAGTAATACCACCACACAATGCTATATCCAGGTGTGAAAAAGCAAAAACATGGGAAATAATTAGCGTGTGCTCTCTCTCTTCTCCGATCGTCATCTCCTATTGTGTTGTGTTCACTCACTCTGTGATGTGATGTGATGTGTGTACGCGCAGTAAAAATTCTAATCAATGAAATTTAATTCAGATTTTCGGGCAACTTTTGTATTGTGTGTGTGTGTGTGTGTGTGTTCGGACGAACGGAAGATGAGAGTTGTAATTAACATAAAATGGCAAATCATTACTACAATTGTATGTGATTGTAGGCGTAAAATACAAGGTATAAACTAACTAATAGTTTGTACAAAACTTTGTGTTTATGAACTGAAATAAATGCTCAGTGATTTTTGCCAAATGTGTGTCAAATTAGAGAGAGATAGAGAGAGAGAAATAGAAAGAAAATAGAATAACATGCATGAAAAAAGTTTTTATAACTAAAGCTATTGTGGTAAACTACACGAGAGTTTTACAATATACAGTGTAGAGAAAGTTTTTTTTCAGTCTAGTTTATCATATATCATTTGCGCAAATAAAATAAAATAAAATGAATATCAAAACTTTTATTCTTATTTGTATATATCAATGAAATAAAGCAATTTCTTTCGTATCATTTTCTTGAAAACCTTTAATTTAAAATATTCTCGGCTAACAAAAAGAAATATAAATATTGTATCAAAAAAATGAGAGATGATTGAGTAGAGAGAAAAAAGTTTTTTTCGCATTTTCGTTAAGCGCACACACATGATATCAAAAAAAAGAGAGAGCGTATTTTATAATACTATTACTTGTGGTTTCTCTTCTTACTCTCAACTATCAGCAGACAGGTATTTAAATTGAATTTCACTCACATTTCTCAATATATTTAATACGATGACGCACTACGAACGCAGTACACACACATACACACACAACACACGCTATATTTGATGTTTTAAGTTGAAGTGTATTTGGATCATCATTTTATTTATTTTGATTCTCTTGGTCTCTGCCTCCTTCTACTCCTCCTTCATTTCCAGAGATTTTTTTATGTGCCTCTAATTTTTACAGCTGATTCGATTCTCACAACAATCAAATCGGAGGATTGCAAATAAAAAATTATATACCTGATAGCTCTCGGAGGAGAGCGCTGTTAACATTGATGAGTGCGCATCAAATGAGCATATGTCACAAATTCTCTAAACTATTTCGCTATAAGTTAGTTGCGATAGATAACTACATATGGCTACAGAAAACTCTCGCTTAATAGTTTAATTTTGGGTAATAATTTATAGTTAATTGACAAAGAAAATAATTAAAAAATAAATGCAAAAATTCGAATTAATGTTTTACTTAGATATGCGATGATATATGTTTCCCGATACACCGCATGTAACTTCTTTTAAAAGAAAAGCACGTCATCATTAAAAATTTCTTTTTCAAAAATCAAGAAGAATTTAAAAGACAACATATTCTCAAGAAGTTTCAATTTTTATATAAAAATTATCAGATTTTAACTTTTATTTTTTAGTTAAAATCTTAATTAGTCATAACAAAAATTTTTTATTCTTTCTAATTTACTGTACATTGAACTTCGTTAGTTTTATTGTTTGAATTGGTAGATGAAAAAGAAATGCATTTAATAATACTGCTAATAATATAGAAAATTAATAGAAAATAATACCACGAGTAGACTATAGCCGAAAAAAAAAACATTTTTTAAGTGAAGTCTTATAATTCACTAATAGTCTTTATATTGTATATAAACTGGTGAATGAGAGAGAGATAGTGAGTTAGTGAAGAGTGCATTATAGATATAGCATATCAAATCAATGTTACAAGTATGGTAATAACACTCGCACGCGAGGCTAAGGCTAGCATCACATCAATTTTGATCTCAATATAATAATCTCAGGTGCTTTAAATCTCACAAAAGAGGAGACCAATAGTAGTGGAGACCATATTAACTCTTAGAGAGAGATGGAGATGGAAGAGCGGAGTATAGTTCAGTTTACTCAATACTATAGTTTGCGGCATTAATATAATACTTTTTTTCGGCTCAGTTTGGTTTTTTAAATACATTATGTTAATCGAGATTTGAGATATATATCTGTCCTTTTCATTTTTCGCTTTCGGTCAATGTATACTTTTAAAAGTATAGATACATTCTATAGAAAAGAGATTTTGTGTTTAGAACGCGTAACTATGTTTCAATATATATATAATACTGAGCGAAAAATTCAAATATAAACTGTAATCGGTGTGCGATCTTGTTTAACAGACCACAGATTGTTTTTGCATATTACTATTTTCGTGTGCACACAATCAAAGCATATTGCCTTCGCTGACAATTTCATGTTTGCTCTCTTTTTTATATGTATGGTCTCAGGTGGAAGTACAGTATACTTCGTGTGTGTGTGTGTGTGTGTGTGTGTGTATTGCGCGCCTAATAGATGCAATTTTTCATATACTTTTTATTCTTTGTTGTCTTTTTTTCTGTACAGTACCTTATACAGTATACATTTTTTTAAACGTACAATTTAAATCACATTTGATTGCATGCGTGCCATTTGATGCACTAGAAAATAAATTATGGAAACAATAAAATAAATAATATTTTAGTTTTGTTTTCGTTGAAATAAAAATTCGCTGCGCTATTACAGTATAGGTTCGAGAATGAAATACGTAATTCTTTAGCACTGGTGGTGTAATTCACTAACTAATTATTTTTCTTATCGTTGATTTGTACAGTGAGTAATAATATAGGTACAGAAAATGTACCGAAAAATGTACAGAAAAACACTGTGTAAACATTCACTAATAGTGGTAGTGATGATGACGACGGATGGATTGTAAAAAGTTTAATCTGCATGCGAAACATTTCGAGCAAAATTTTAATTTTATCTCATATCTCATTTTGTCGATAATTAAAAATTATTTCGAATTTTTTTATCGATTTTATATTTTATCAAAAGTTATTTAGTTATTTTAAAATTTGTATTTTGCCAATTTTACACGTATAAAATTAAACTATTGCTTAAATTGATTTTAAAATTAGAAGCAGTTTATTCTATATTATACTTAAATATTATACAAATTTTAATTATTAAATCCAATTTGTATGCAAATATAATTTTAAAAAAACACAAATCTGTAAGCAAGCAATGCATGCAAAAATTAATTCAAAAAAATCCGAATTACAAAATCAAATTTCTTGATGCGCCAAATAAATCACACTCAAAATTTTTGAATGATACAATGGAAAAACGCGCAACGATTCGCGAGAGGAGCCAATGGGCGCAAACGGAGCGCAACATCTTCAGCACAAGTGATAGCGATATAGAGAGAGAGAGCGAGAGAACGCGAGCATATATGAAAAGTGTGCGTAAAGGCTCACCTGGTAGACCACCACCACCTGCCATGCCATCACATACACAGTACACACTCGTACACACACTGCACATCACCATAATTACCATTGTTTGGTAATGCTTACCGTTTAGACTCCTCCCCACATGTGTTTAGCTTTACTAATCGAATCAATGGCAAGAAGGTTGTGGTTATTTCACCCGAAAAAGTGGATAGAATCGCGTAGAACACCGATTTATATTGCCTCATATATATTTTAATGCACACACACATACACCACACACAATCAAAATCAATTGATAGCCCTATTTTGGTGGTCAGAGATGATGAGGGCTTTGCTCAGAGTTAATCCAAAAGTTGCTCAAAGTGTGACTGATAGCTTAAATTCAATGTCGTCGTCGTCGGCATCATTAGTGCCCGCAACGAAATCACAGCCAAACAACGATTACTCGATCGAAAAACTGCTGCACAATGCCAACACTACTACTGCTGCTACCGCTGTGTCATCTTCTTCGTCCTCTTCGCCGCCGCTTAGTCATCCGCTGTCTTCGGCGATGATTTTGGCCAACCAGTTGTCTAAGTCGTCGCAATTACCGCTGGACTTATTAGCGCAGACTTTGTGGCTTTCGAGTCGTCACCACTTTTCTT
Organism: Steganacarus magnus; assembly: GCA_034698365.1. Classification (NCBI taxonomy): domain Eukaryota; kingdom Metazoa; phylum Arthropoda; class Arachnida; order Sarcoptiformes; family Steganacaridae; genus Steganacarus; species Steganacarus magnus. Next base: position 2,005 of record JAQIVF010001517.1, on the reverse strand, counting down.
CGAGCGCTTCTATTTATGGCAATAATTCCAGTGGAAATTTTATAGCTGATCACACTAACGGCACCGGAACTGCGTCTTCATCATCAACCATATGCTGTGAGTAGTGGTGGTTGTTTTTTTTTATCAGTAATCTTATTAGACAGTTGAAAATTTTAAGACACGTGTTAGCGAATGATAGGAAATTTTGCTGCAATTTTGCCTCAATTTTTCTTGTAAAGATTTCTTTTATAAATTTTTTCATCTTCGCTCATCGTAACTGTTTTTTGTTGTTGTTGTAAGAGTTTGATTATAAATTTGAAGTGTTTAATAGTCTATAATGAATCATTTAGTAAATTTATGATAGCAAATAGAAATGCATTTTTTGTCATTCATTATAAGCTAATGTTTTTTGTTAAATAAACTTCTATTAAATATCTATATATCAAAATTAATAGTAATTATTTAAAGCGCTTTATTTAATCTGTGCAATAATTAACTTCTTGTCTTTCACATATCAATTCTCTTTAGCATCAGTACACTCGTGTGTATGTGTGTGTTCGGAAACTTTTTGTTTGGGATGCACCGCAACCACTCGAGTGTGTGTATGTGTGTGTCACTCAATAGCATTACCATAAAAGTAATCTATTGACTGATGACAGGGTAGGAAAAAAGAAAAGCGAAAGTGAAGGGCGAGAGAGAGGCATAGAAAAAAGGTAGAGAAGGTGTGTGTGTGTGTGTGTGTATCTCAATGCGTACGCTCTTCACTCTACTTCCTGTGATTATCAGTGAGTCTCGTGTCTTGTGACCCATTTGACACGTGCACAGCCTCGAGCATATTAGCCCGTATTTAGCTCTCTCTCGCGCTCCATAAACTTTTCCGGTGCTCTCACCGCTTCTTACGCTTCCGTTTCAAGTCTTCCTTTTGTCTCATTTCATTTCATTTCTACTTCTCAGTGCCAAATACCGCCACCGATAGCATAAGACGTAGCGCTTACCATCACCTGACACTGCAGCGACAGTCGCCGCGCGGTCCGCGACGCCAGCGGACAACGTTCACTCACGAGCAAACTCTGCGACTTGAGATGGAGTATCACGTGAGCGAATACATTACGCGCGGAAAGCGGTTTCAGTTGGCGGAACTGCTCGACCTGTCCGAGAATCAGATTAAGATATGGTTTCAGAATCGGCGCGCAAAAGACAAGCGAATCGAGAAAGCGATTGTCGAACAGCAGTATAGGTAACTAATAATTTTAATAAGTTTTGAAAATATTTTGAATTTCGCTTTGTTTGTTATGACGTCTTTAGATATTTGTCGACCTCTTCTTCGTTTGCTAATATAACGCCTAACTGTTCGACGTGTCAGTACACCAAACAGCAGTTTGATTGTAACGAACAGCAATTTAGTAATAAGTAGTAATACAGTCCTTTTTTTAAGTATCTTAGTATCAATAATCATAAAAATACTCACTTAAACGACATTTGTTTTGCAATGTTTGTATACTATGAAAGTTTTGAAGGTTTTTAATTTTTTTTCTCGACTTTTATTATACCATAAATCATAACAACCAACAAAAATGTTTACGTTTTTTTCTATTTATAATTTTTTTACTGTATTATACATGTATCAAGCATTAAATTATTGAAACTTATTTTAAATTAATTTCATTTTAATTATAAATTTTAAAATAACGTAAAAAATTTTTTAATAGATAATAATAAAAATAATAACCCTTAATTAATTTTTATATATCAGATTTTTATATATCGATTATGAATAGGTGTATAAATTTAGATGTTTTTTAAGCTTAAAATTAATCCTAAATTGATCATTAATATTTGTCTTATTAATGATCAATTTAGGATCACTTAATTTAAATAACTAGTGATGATGTTTAAGTAGTTATTTGTTAATTAATGCTTAAAAAACATCTAAATTTATACACCTATTGATAATCGATACATAAACTGAATAATATCACTGGTTTATCAATAATTAATTAAGTTGTTATTATAATAACGATTATGA
>JAQIVF010001516.1:0-13780 GCA_034698365.1 Steganacarus magnus | reverse complement strand
CTCTCTTTATTAGTATCGAGGAAAATCCCATTATTATCATAGAGAAAATTCTCTTTATTAGTATCGAGGAAAATCCCATTATTATCAAAGAGAGTGGCGACACACGGACGGACACACGGACAAAGTCAAATCCATATACCTGCCTTGATTTTATCGAAGTCAGATAAAAAAAGGAATTATAAGTTATGGAATTATCAACTTCATATGAAAAACTGAATTTTCAAAATTTTTATTCCATATACACTAAATTTAGTTTTATATTAATAATGCTGTATATTTTAAATACATTCTATTAGTTAGTTTATTTCAAGGACACACGGTTTAGACGGGAAAAATATAATCTGCTTTGTTAAACACTGATTCCATTCGAATGGCTGCTCAATAGAGCACTCCTTCGCTGTCTTCTGAAGATCATTGTTAGCCTAACAAAATCACAAAAAAATATAAAGCAGTAATAATATTTTGGAAAAATTGAATCTCTTTTATAAAAAATTTTAAATACAAATTTATAATACATTTATCAAAATAGAGTTGATGTCTTTATACCACGCCTTCTCCACTAAACTGTCAGCCAATGCTTTGCCAAAGAATGTGCCCCTTTTCCAGTCAACCGCCGCTACGTATCCTAATCTCAATTAATTAAGACAATTAATCCGGTGTTTGGGCACAACGCTTATATTTGCGTGCGCTTACCATCAAGTGTTGAGTAACAAATCACAAAATCATTGGTTTTGGGCAGTGTTCTGCGCAACATCTCCGATGACGACGGACGCGATAGTGAGTGCGCGAGTGGCACACCGTAATCGAATTTTACTAAATTCATAAAAATAAAATAGAAAATAAAATTTCTACAATTTTTGCAATAAATAATTTCAATGCGCACTAAATTTTTCAGCAACTATTCGACCGAAATGTGCAATCTAAGTTAGTATTAAAATTCTCCCAGTTTTCCCATTTGCTAAATGTTATTATTTTGTCTCAAAAAAAGCTTTTTATAATTTTTACACTCATCGTGCAGTGTATTGTCTTTACTGTCGCGGGTCTTTGACCCTACAGTAAAATATTTATTAGATAAAAATACACAATTGCTTGTGTAAACGTCAGATGCTAACTCCGATTAAAGGGCAAATATAATAGTAAAAATTACTTAATTGACTTACTTCCGCGACAGCAGTTAAAGAAAAACATACGCGGTTTGTTCTGCAGTTGTGGACAATTTTGATTGTCGAACATTTCGGTTAACAGATCGATACTAATGCGTTCGTTATCGAAGCCCAAAATCTCTTTATTCTCATTTCCGTGCGTTATAATCATGAACACAAAGGCGTTGTGATTTTTTAGTTCATCACTTTTGGACAGAATCAGCAAACGCTTCACAATATCTTTTGCGTCCAAATTCTTCTCCATAATCACATCAAAGTGTAACTGATAGAAGATGTTACGAAATCTCTGCATCTCTTTATACGTTCCGGCAGTGAAATAATTGTTCACAAGGAAACAGAAACCGCGCGGAGACTTATCCATCGGATAAAAGCTCACCGAAGAGCTCACTTCTCGGTTAACGCGTTTTAAACTGTCGCCAGTGTTTTCCGAACCGAAACTAAAACGTGGACTCAAGCCGTAACGCGGGTCGCATCGTCTGAAGTCGATCATATCGACACAGTTTGGCTTCAACTTGAAAGCGAGCGCGTCGTGACCGGTGTGTAACAGGATTTGAATGAAATAATCGAAATCATTGCCATTGTTCACGTTGAACATGTGCTGCAGTATGAATTCTTTCTTTTTTATCGGTTCGGTCTTCAAGAGAGAAAAAATTTAAATGTCAGAATAAATGTTTCCATTCCTGACATGATTAGAGCTACAAAAAACATTGAATTTCATAACAGCTAAATATGTGTTTTCGTGAATAATGGCATTACTATTCGTATAAAAGCGTGAAAAACCATGTTATTAATCGCTTTTTATTGTATTACTTTTACACTATTAATAATTAGTGCCATCTATTAGACCTCAATCTTAGTTTATTTAAGCGCACTAAAAAACTATTTTATTAAACTATGGTTTCTTTCAATGCCACTTGGATTGGTTACTGTCGTCGCTTGGAATAGTAATCTCATTTTTATAGCGATATGTGCGTCACAATAGCGCGCGACACATATTTTATAGACTTTATATTTTTTTGCGATTATTTAATTTATTATTACAGAAAAAGTATTGTGCGCTTAAAAATGTATGATTAGCAATAAAATATTTTAAAAAAATAAATGTTCGACAAAATTTATAACTAAATTAAACATAAAAAGCTAAACTCTCAAAAAACAGTACAGGCTCTCTCATACTCACTTAATAAAAAAAACTAAACAAGGACTTTGTATAAAAGCCGTAGTAAATTAAACATTAAACACAAGTCTTAATGTTGCGATTTTTCTTACATATTACTTACTAATAAGTTAAACGCCTTCATCGACGACCCAAAGCTGCTATCTTTGAGCTCAGGCACTAACTTGTCGAGTGTGATCAGTTGAAGAAAACTGCTCAAATTATTATTGATATAAGATTCTCTGTCCGCCATTATTGTTATGTGCTTTGAGCTTACGTTTTAAAAAATAGACAGATATGACAATTGTGTATTCACTGTATTGTCATTGAATGTCTAGTAATTGTGTTGATTACAGATAATTGTTTTATGATTAAAGCCGTAACTAAGCATGAAATATATCGCTTTCACTGCACTCTAATGCAAAATAGAAAACTTTAGTTTACATGTTTTATTAAATTCATTGTGATGTAAAAAAAATTCATTGCATTGAAAGAGTTTATATGTGTGCGAATATTTCTTATCTGAAATAAGCATAACTAAAGCAATTTATGTCACACGTATATATATATATTGCATTTTATTTGACAATTTTTTATGACGTATTAATTTTTTATCTTCTCATTATTATTAAGAAGTAAAATGTAGAATTATTATTAGAGAATACTCACTGTTTTCAGTGTTTTCAAAGTTTTGTACAGCTATTGAATTTTTTATCCTGTAATTTATTTAAAGTATTTAAAAGTCTTTATATATTTTTAAGATCATGGAAATTGAAAATAATTTCTTCGCATCAAACAATTTAACCCTAGTTTTTTAAGATTTAATTTTTATCGCATTATAGCTTAGTAACAAATATTTTTCTTATCGCATTAAGAATGATTAAAGTAATTGCACACTGAAATGGTATCGCTATTCTCTTTTCATTAGTCAGGCAATATATTTTTTATCATTTTCAATATTTAAAAAAAATTATTTGAAATAAAATAAAAAATTTAGAGTTACAAAAAATAACTACAAATTAATATTACTAATAAATCAATCAGTTTTATTGATACAGAGCACATGTAGAAAGTTTAATGCTTTAATAAGAGACATAATATGAAAACATTCGCTATTTGCTAATACGTGATACAGGCTTAGCACACAATTGCGCCAAACCTGCAGGACTCGACGGTACATATCACACGCTGCGTGACTTGTGTTCACAATTGAATAATAGAAACTTAAGTTTAATATAAAATAACTGTTTATTAATGAATAAGCGACTGTTCGCGACTACAGTCAATACGAGAGAGAGATGTTAACATACACTTAACATGTATATATAGATTTTAAATATCAAATATGAGTAATAATAATATAATATAAACTTATAAATAGTTGAATTGCTAACAGAGTAATATTCATGAGTAATATATATAATAAATGTTTAACTCGTTAGTAGTAAACTTGAATAATATAAGATAATCGCACGTTGGCGTGATTCACTCGTATCATTTGTTTACTTTGATTCTTTGAAACAATTCTTCTTCTCACTTATTTTAAATTATTTATGAATTAGTACTAACGTTAGATTAACAATTATAAATGCCGAGAAAGTAGGAAAAGTCGTCCAACATTATGATTAGTTGAGAATCTTTAGTTGTGAGTGAAAATGAAATTATAAAGCGAATCAGCATTAGTGTAGTGAATGTCAGCACGAAATATGGTTTAAAGAGTTTATTTCTTGATTCAGTTCCGTAGGGAAATAGAGACAAACCGATTGGGTAAAAAATGAACGCCAGCTGAGCTAATTATCTGATTTGATGGCATCTGTTTCGCTGCGTCAAAGCAAGTGTCACACAAGTCCATAGTTAGCAAACAGAAACTTAGTTTTTATGCACTGCTATAAAACTATTCGCATTTAACCTTATGTTTAAACTTCAATTGGATTAAACTTCATGTAAAATTCTCTTAAATAATTAAATGTGAAATGAAAAATGGTTCACTTGTGTCATAAATATTTTTCATTGTTTATTTATAAATTTGCTATTCTTTTCCTCGTTTTATTATTAACACAGTTAATGCTTAACACAGCATTTAACAATTTATATTAATTTTTTTTAAAAAAAGAACTCATCTTAACTGTAATTAATTGACATAAAACACGATAATTTTGAACGCAAAATAATTTAAGTTAATAATACGATAAATCATTACTATAACTATTATTCTCTATTATCGTCTATGAATTTCTGCAATAGTACTGTAAAGTAAGACATATTTGATTTTTTTTCATTATGAATGACAGTTGTCGAGTCTGATAGATTAAATGCGAATATTACTAACTTACTTCTATATAAATAATACAGTTTACTCGGGTCTGTCTCTCCGTCCAATATTATAATAATATTTTGTAGAAATTATGAGTGAAATTTCTATAATAATTACAGAACAATTTTGCTTATGTGGTGAATCATTTTATTTCTAAGCATTAGAATTGTACAGTATGTTAACTTAGTTACAGTATTGTAACTAAAAGAGTCTTCTCTGGGGAGGGAACAAGTGTCATATAAGAAAACAGTTTAAAGTTTTGCTGTGAATAACATATAATAGCATTATTATTTATTTAATAATACAGTTTTTAGTAACTCGCAAAGTGCGGGCAAATTGTACGCGCAAATTCTTAACTTGTATTCATACACCGTTACAATTAACCAAATTCTTGATTTAATGCAAAGTATGAAACCAATGAGTGTTAAATTATGGCTTCGATACGGCAACCACTTGAAAGAAAAGCGCTATAATTAACGCGATCGCCTAATAAATTAAAACTCACGTCAATAGCAAATTTAAGTGAAAGCTTATTACTGTTTGTTTTACCTCATAAAGTCTAAAATAATTAATAATACTGATTTTCCAGCAGTAAAATCCGATTCGTTTCTGACCAATCCATTCAATCTGTGATAATAGCTATTAAATAAATTAAGCATTTTTTTAATTATACATGAATCTAAACAGAATAAACAGTGAAATTTTATTAGAAGATGCTGCTTATGAAAGTGCTATACTATACTTTGATTTTAGTTTTAACCATTAATTTACGATTATATCGAGCCATAAACGAATTTAAAGCGTAATAGAATCGATTAACTTTGAACGAAACCGATGCCGAAGTGTTCAGGTAAAATAATCCGATCGACAAAAGCGAAATCGAGAGGTAGATGTAAACAAACTTAAAGTAAATCGACATTTGACCGAACGCTATCTGATACATAAAAAGACTGGCCGGAAGCGAGAACAATAGACTGCCCCAGAATAACATTTTCGACCAGTAGTTATCGTTGTAATCATTAATTTCGTGGTTAATCAGATTTAAGTATTTGATCTGCGAGTAAATTTTGTGGATTTTTCTTATACTGAACTTTTTTCGCTCTAATATAATAAATGTTGTGTACACATGTTTTAGTTTCAATTTTAAATAGTAGCAAATGATATAGAAGTAAATCAGTTGCCAGACAATTATAGTAATCACGTAACAGTCACTGACTGTGATAATAGCGCTCCACATCAGCGAAACTGCAATCAAGTAATTCTGTGGACTATTGTATGCCATAATTAAAAATTTGCTACAGAATAGCAGAATTGGGAGAAAAATATTCAGATTTATTCGGTTTGAAGCGAATAAAAATTTTGTTATTTTAAGCAATTTGTAAATGTCTTGTCGATAAGTCAAACCAATACTTTTCGGTGATACCAATCCGGACATCATTTCAAATGGTTTCATGTACGATGGTTTCACTCCATTGTAATAATCGCAGAACTGTATCAATTGACACATCAGCGACAACAGATAGCCCTGTGCTGTGGCGGTATTCCAGTGTTGCCTCACATTAAATGCGTGCGAAAAATCACCCATCAGTATCATTATTGTGGAGTCGTTTGTTTCGACGAAAATCAAGATAAAGTATCGAATAAAATTTGTGATCGTCAGCGCTAATACGAAGTATGGATTATTGAATTTAGACCTCGCTTTAGACCCAAACGAATGCAGTGATAAACCAATTTGATAAAAATGATTTCCGGCAGAATATACTATATCTTCCGGCGGTAAACGTTTCGATGCGTCGAAATTGCATTTATTATTTGTATCCATATTATAATTTTTTAAGTTTTGTTTGAAAAGTTTATTCTGATTTTAACAGATCGGACTGAAATTATTTATGAAATAGTTTTCACTGTTTGTGAGATCACAAGTATATATAATAAGGTAAACAAACCCACACTACTTTTTTTAATTATTTTATTCTGTATTAATAATTTTTATTTATTTATTAATATTAAAAAAATAATTATTAAAAATATCCGCAAAACTATTCTAGTCTACAGTAGTGGAGTGTCTTAATGAAGTTAATACATGCGATATACAAATTTTTCATTTTGCTTAATTTTTTTGAAAAGTCAAATTAACTCATAATAATAATAATTGATTTGTCTGTCAAGAATTTAGGTTTAAATATTCTCTTATAGAAAAATATTAATAGTAATAAGTAAATATGTTTTTCAAATACCGGAGTATTTATCATTATTGTGAATTGCAAACAAACATACAATAGATAAATTAAATAGCGTTAAAAAAATAACTACTGATTTCAGTATTTTTATTTTTTTAATTAATATTTGAACTAAAACTATTATTAATACCGAGCGCACATTTTTTAAGAGATTTATGCATTTTATATAACTTAGCACACGTATGGATTCTAAGTATATACTGAATATTGAACATTATTTTTTTGCTAACGGAAGGACATAATCAAATCCATAGGCTTTAATTTTTTTTCATAATAAAGTAGTGCTACAAAGGGGTCAGCTTTTAGTGCCATCATTTTTGTTAATGCCAACTACAGTCAGCCAGTTCTTAAAAGGATTTGCTTTATAATAACCTATGAACTTAAAGGGTATTGAACCACTAAAAAATAAGTCATTTTGTAGATTTTAAAAATAAATATAAACAAATATTTTAAGGATAAGAAAATATAAAATATTTTAAAAATTTTTCAAAATTGTCGTTTAAATTCGTATAGTTTTTGAGACCCCTTTACCTTTTGACCAAAACACAAAAAATTATCGATTATATTCGACGAGGTTTTAGTAACCGTGAAATTTTTTCAAAACTTAATATTTAGGAAAACTAAATAAATTTATAAATATCGAAGTTTATATCATGTAAGAGCGAAAAAATAAAAAAATATAAATAAATATTTTGATAGTTTTTAGTAAATATAATATAAAATATTTTGGGCTTGAATAGTAAATATTTTTCCATTGCTTTATTTATGAGTGATTTTTAAATTTTTTCCACGTTAAGGTAATAATAAAGCGTTTAGCAATGGCTATTAATGCATTTGATTTTTTTGTTTTAAAATTTTATTTAAAAAATGTTATAAAATCTTTGAAGTAATAAAAAAATAAAAATGTGTGTGTGTAAGAGAGAGAGAGAGAGAGAGAGAGAGAGAGAGAGAGAGAGAGAGAGAGATCATTATTTTTAAATTATATGTGATAAGCTAAACGGTTCATAACTACTTGGCAGCAATATAACAAAGTGAGCTAATTATTAACATTTCCAGAAAAATTTATTTTGAAACAGCAGAAAAAAGTACAGATTTAAAAATTTTAGCAATTTTATTTCAAGTTCTCAAAATTTTAAAGTAACGTACACAAAGTTTTTATTAATTTTATTTCGGTTTAAATTAGTAAATTTATGCACCAAAAAAAATATGATTAAATGATTAGCCTAAAGTGCGATCGAAAAGGTGTTGTGCGATGAAAGTGCGAATAATAGTTAAATCTTATTAATAAAAAAATTGTTTAGGCATTGAAATTAAAATTATCTTTTAAAAAAGTAGTTTCCGCTTTTTTTTCCAAATAACAAAATGCAATATTAATGCGATGATAAAATATGTTTTTACTCGCAACTATCAAAGTTTCACTATACCGTAGTTATCACTTTGTTGCTTAGCAAAAACATGGCTTAACCAGTTTAAGAAAACATTCATAATATTATTATCATTCAACACAACACTGTTTTTTAATTATAACTATTTTGTTATCGTGAGTGTATTTTGCATGAAAATACTAAGTACGTAAAACTGTTATTCTATGCTGTGCACTAAAATGTGTCGTTTGAGCATAATTAATATATTATACTATGCAACTAATTGTGTGATACTTGACATTATTAGTGCTCAGCTGCTCAATCAAACCGGTTTTAATTATGTTCAGCGCATCGATTTATCGGAATTAAATGATACTGATTTAAATGATTCAAAGACTGTGTACATTAACCGATTACCCGATGAATCAAATTACACGTTACGTGGTTTGTCTACTAAATTAGAATTATTTTAAATTTTTTTTCAAAAAACAATATAAAATTATTAAAACTTTCTTGTTTTTCTTTTTCGCAGATTTTACTGAAAAATTATGCGACACAACACAGTGCCATAATGGTAATAATTTTTGTGATCCAAATAAGTGTTTAGCTGCCAGTAGTAAGTAAACTGTAAAAAACAAACTTAACTTAAATGATCATTTAATGAATTACTCCGCTGTCTCTCGTAATGAAATTTATTATTATTATTGTATTAATTTAAAGCAATGAATGTGAAATGAGATGATTGTTTTACGTGATTTGTTTTTTGTTTGTTGCTTTTATACTAAAATTAAGCCAGAATTTAGTAATTTTCTTAAACAGTTTATTCGACCTCTGAGTCCGTGTCAAAAAATTATGTTTTAAATTTAAACTATGTGTGATAATTATTGTAAAATGTCACCTAATAAATGATTTTTAAGTTTGAAATTTTACGATTAATAAAATTTACGTTTTATTTTATTTTTGTAGAAGCAATGCGAAAATATCATTACGTGATGACATGCGTGATTATTACGGTGATAATCTTACTCATACTCTCTGTTGCGTACGCGTGCAATAAAAGCGTTAAGCGAAACAACAGGTATTCACCGCAATAACAATAAAAATTGACTGTTAAAATATTTCAAACTTCTAGTATTTATTTGGCAAGCAATGACTATACTGGTCATCGATTGCTAAACTTGTCACCAAACTATCCGTACAGAACTGTCACAATTGGTTTGATGCGCGAAAGCGAAGTACCGCTAACAAGCGCACACTGCGAACAAATAGTGACCGAAAACCCACCGCCGTATGAATCTCGCGAACCGCCACCGAATTATGAAGAAGCCATTAAAACAACGCAACCATACATATAGTTAATTATTTTCCATATACTGTAAAGTTTTTGTAAAAATATATTGAATACTTAAAAATTTACTTATTGCTCAAACCAACCGATAAATCAATTTTTTAATTCTAGTTTTTACGGTAAAACTATATTTATTAGTCATATAAAATTGTGTTTTGAGTATTGTTACAGTTTAAATGCTGATTTTTAAAAACAATTAAAAATTTAAATGTTAAATAAAAAAATGGTTTTATTTCTTCTAATTCACTACTGATTCGAGCTTTAATTTACTGATTAGTTCGATGAGGTACGCCTTTTCGCACGCAAAACTATCGCCATTCGAGCGAATATTCTGGAAGTTAGACAAAAACCTGATAAGTTTGCCTCGATTTTGCAGTAAAATGTGTCGAACACCGAGAGACAGGTCAGGATTGGCCGCAATCAACTTGAAAACGTGAAACGCCTCGAACTGTATTCGACCGCTGCTGGCATCGTTCAACGCCGTCATCACTAGTCGCAGATTGTCTGCGTGGCTAATGAAGTGCGAAGTGGACGAGAAATTTTCGGCAATTAATTGTCCCAATAGTTTAAACGACAGGCGTTTAGTGACGTAGTTATCCGATTCCAGCAGTGTTTTGTAATAAGCGAAAAATTTATGATTGTTGCCGAGAAAACTTGCGCTTAATTTACTGTGTTCTGTCAATATTGCCTGAAAGTAGAGATGAAATATTTTAACACAACTGCTTTGGTTGTGTGCGAGCGCTTATCAGTTATCAGCCTTCAAACTGTTCTAATGTGTGCTCCAATACATAACTTCTATATAAATATTTTCATAAATAAAAATTTACAAGTATTTAGTTTTCAGTAAAATCTAAACGAAAATAGGACATAAAAATTAGTCTAAAAGGTTAGCGCTATATATATCTAAGTAATTGATGAGCAAACTTCAGCATTGAAGACCTACTTTGACGCATACTTTCAATTTTACCTTAAAGCTGGTGAACGAATCAACGGCAATATCGAAATTGAATGACTGACAATAATCGAAAAACTTATAATAATCGTCTGAATGCAGCATAATCTTAGCCAACGGCTCGTGACGCGCGCACTCTCTCAGCATTGCGCCGCAATTCATGGCGATCTCGTAATTTTCGTAGCCTTTGATCAGTTTAAACAGTATGCGCGGTTCGGTGCAGACATACTCGGCAGTTGGCGATCGCGTTCCGATCTGTCTCGCCATCAGTGCGCTGAAAATTTTCGTCACATTTTTCCTGCACTCGAAGTCAACTTTTGCCAAATTATTGATGAACAGTAGCAGCAGGTTTGCGTGATAGACGTCCTGCGCTAACTTCGATAGTGCCATATCTAAGAGCGGTTCCGCGTTCTCCGTTCCGTTCAGCATGTCTTGGAGAAGTGACAAATATTTTGACACATTTCTCATCGCTTTCTCCGACTTCTTGTCACCATTTTCGATACTGATCAGTGCCTTTTTCAATGTCTTAATGGTGAACACTGACATCAGCGCAAACACGTTTAAAATATAGTTTAAGTAATTAATGCATGCAATACCTACTGATACTAAAGTTTGTTGGGTTGACATTTTTCCGTTGAGATTACTCTTTTAGCAGCAATAATCTAATAATAAATTTTTCAATGCTATTATAGTAAACTGTTTGCTAACCGGTAAGCCTTTAATTGCGCAAACAGTGATGAATTAAAGTTTATTGTTCGTTCATTAGTCATTATGCTAAGTTAGCATTGCTAACTCTAAGTTGCTTTATAGTTCAATACTGAACTTTTATTTTTGTTTTGCTGTTTTGAAATTTTTCTATTAGTTTTTTGTTTTTTAAATTAATTAATATTTTTTCTTTTTCGCATTTTTGAATTTATTTCAAACAATATTTTCTATTCTCAATCATTTAAGATGTAGTGTCAAACACTCTCCTCCATCGATGTATGGATTAAGTAACTTAATAACTTAATTTAAGTTATTGAAGTTTAAAACCGTCAAACTTAACTTACTTTAGTAGTAGTAGTTAAACATTGAATACGACAGTAACAATAAATTAGTGTTACGCCTATTTTTTTTATTAAACTTCAAAACACTTCGCATAATTTAAGACACATTATCTTTAGAATTAGAATTACCATAATATTTCATTCAATAAAGATAGTATAAATGCATTCTAATATTTTATGAAAAGCGCTTTAAAGGCAAATTATATGGCAAACAAAGGCAAACACGATAATACGGAGAAATATTATTAAAAACAAATATTATTTATTTTGTTGAGATAAATCGCACTTATAAGTTATATACAAATAAAATATTGGTCACCTAAAAAAATTTTTTGAACTGTTTTTTCAAGTGCAATGTCAAATCAAAGTAATATATAAATATATTATAAGAAGCTATTGCCAAATATTATCGAATTATTATTATGTTTTTTGTTATACTGTAAACTGAACTTTATCATAGCTGTTAATGACGTAAAATAAAAAAAACTCTTCTTATCTTCTCTACTCGAAGCATAGAAATCTAGTTTCATTGCTTATATTAACCGTGTTAAATATAAATATAGTTTGTTTACCAGAGAGAGAGAGAAATAAAAACTTCAATTTATGGTGTCTTTAATAAAAAAACATATCTGACACATAGCGAAGTGAGAGCACAACTCACTTCAACACAGGTTTTCTTTTTTTAACGATTATTGTCGTGGTAACAGTTTTTGTATGCATATATGATGTGTGCTGTGTTTGTTAGGCATTTTTGAATCGATAACAAAAAGTGATGATATAAAGACTATAAAACTAATTAAAGGTGAACGCTAAACAAATCTATTTGTTTTATTTTTTTACACTGTCAACGAATTTTTTTTTGCTTCAAAAAATCCTTGTTTATTATTATCTGATATCTGCTAATGAATTTGACGGATTGTTTGACCGAATGGCTAAAAACATTCGAATGCGAGAGTAAATTCAATTGCTCTCAGGATTTATGCGACGGCGTTATCATTGCGAACATCTTATTTCAAATACAACCGGACTTTTTCACGCTTCAGTGGCTGTCGAAGATTGACACCGATATCGACTGCGACTGGCGGTCCAAAGAGGATAATTTGCGAAACATTAGCGAAAAACTGGGCGACTATTACATAGAATGTCTGGGCAGACGTATACCGGAGATAATGGTGCCGAACGTGACGAAGATTGCGATGTTTTTCGATAGCGAACAAATCGGTCTGCTGTTGCAGTTAGTGTTGGGTTGCATTATCAACGGCCCGAACACCAGTTACTTCATTCAGATGATGGATGAACTGAACAGCGAAATACAGGAGGGATTGAAAACCGCGATTCAAAACTTGGATTATAATATCTTTGACGAAATCATTAGCGATTCCGGGCATATAACGGTCAGCAAAAAGTGCAAAGAACTGAAAGAGCTTGTGGTGCACCTGAAGGAGAATATCTATAACTTGCGCGAAGAAAATGATAAACTCGGCGACGAATTGAACAAATCGAAAGAAATGATAGAGAGTTTTGAATCGCGATCGCCTAAAGATATTTTATTTGCTGTCGAGTTTGAGGCAAACAATTTATTCGCTGAAAGACGAACTGTTGGAACGGCGAGGAAATGAAAGAACCAGTGGAAGCGAATATATATAATGTTAAATAAAGCTTAACTACTTTATGATAGTAAATCTTTATTATAGATATATTATATTTAAAACTACTGCCCATATGTCCCACCCATATGTTCCTCTGCCCCACCTGTCAAAAAATCTGTTTTATATAAATAAGTGATGTTTTCATCAAAAGTGCCGCTTTATGAATCGATACTTTTTTAAAATAAAATGTTAATTTCTTAATTGAACAAAAAATTAGACTAACTTAAATTAAAAGTAAACATTTCAATGTCTTTGAGGACAATCAGGAAATTCAGGATTATCTCATCAGGAGCTAACACTAAAATTCAGTATTGCAGGAAAAATAAATAGGTGTTAAAATGCTTGTGTTATTATGATTCGTATTAGACTCCCAAATTGTTAAAATTTTCAGGCCCGAGCCCGACTTAGGCACGACAGGTTGTGGCCCGGCCCGACCCGAGCCCGATTTTTTTAAAATTCAAAAGCCCGGCACGACCCGGCCCGATACAATTAAATAGGAAATATTTAAATAAACAATATTTCTTTATAAAGTGTTATAATTTCATCTA
>JAQIVF010001515.1:0-13786 GCA_034698365.1 Steganacarus magnus | reverse complement strand
CCAGCACGACCTCCAGGTCCACCACCAGCACGACCTCCAGGTCCACCACCAGCACGACCTCCAGGTCCACCACCAGCACGACCTCCAGGTCCACCACCAGCGGATGCACGTGGCATATGGCCACCAAATCCGCCCGGAGTCACGACGGGAACAGCCAAAAGGTGAGGAGACACCGCCATTGCCACGACCATCACCTCGACCACCACCTCGACCTTATTAAAAAAAATAATTATAACTCCAACTCCACTCCAACTCCAACTCCAACTCCAAACCCAACTCCAAAAAGTCAAAATAAGAGGCTTATTAAGTGAAAAAAAATCAAAATAGTAGACTTTTTCAGTGAAAAGATGTCAAATTAGTAGACTTTTTCAGTGAAAAAATGTCAAATAGGAGGCTTATTAAGTGAAAAAACAATTCACGACACATTCATATAGAGCTCACTTTCATAAGTATTGTTAGGATTCTGTTAAAAGCGTTTTTTTAATTGTTACTTCAGCGCATTGTTACTAATAGTAATTTTACAACGTGATAACTGATCAGATTATTAAGTTGTCTCATTTAATTTTCAAAGTATTAAGATATAACTTGTAAGTGGCAGACAAATTGGATTTAAGAGGACTACGAACAGACAGACAGACGGACAGACAGACAGACAGACAGACAGACAGACAGACATTGTCAAATCCATAAGCTCTCCTTCATCCATAAGAAGTGAGCTAAAAAGTCAAAATAAGAGGATTATTAAGTGAAAAAAAGTCAAAATAAGAGGCTTATTAAGTGAAAAAAAATCAAAATAGTAGGCTTTTTCAGTGAAAAAATATCAAAATAGGAGACTATTTAGTGAAGAAATGTCAAATTGGAGGCTTTTTCAGTGAAAAAATGTCAAATCCATATATATATATATATATATATACTTATATAATAAATTCAATTTAATAATTAATTAATAAAAATTAAAATTACAAAATATTTATAATTAACTCCATATCCACTCCAACTAAACTAAAATATTTATAACTTACTATATATATAATAAATTTAATTTCATAAAAATTTCATAAACATTGTAGCTTAAAATTAATTAAATTTTTTAGTATCTCCGCCGCCAAGTATGGTCCAATGGGTAGGCCCAAGGGGGTATGGCCCCCATTTTCCCTCTTCGTTAACTCGAGAGTTGCCACTTCTTCCGCGGCCGCTATCCCTAAAACGCATACCACCATTGCTGGCGCTGTTTGGTTCACTAATATTTTTATTGTTATCCATTTTAAGTAAAATTAAGCACAATTTAAAGCTTATTCACAATCTTAAGCTTAATCACAAACAGCTGAAAGTTTTAATATTATTAATTCGCAATTATTAATTGTCAGTGATTTTACTATATTGAAACTTTGTCTTAAAATAAACGTTAACGCAAAACTTTCTTTCAAAGTAAAAAAAAAGTTTAGTTTCATTAATTTAGAGATAAATGGGATTTATTTTCATTTCATTGAAGGGTAAGCTTTAAAGAATCTTGAATTTAAAAAATTAAAATAATTTTTATACTTTAAAAATAGTATAATTAAAAAGTAAATTTTTAAAGCTTAATAGTTTTATTAATTTACTTAAGTTAAAATATTTTGCTTAAACTTAAGACAAAATTTTCGTGATTTTATTTTGCCTCTAATAGAAAATTTCGGCTAATTTTGTTACATTTGTGTAACAAAGTTTTTGCGTTTTGAAATGCAAACCACTTTTTGAAGGCAAAAACATTATTTTAATGTTTTTCAAAATAATATGTAAGAGTAAGTTTAAAGTGTAATTTTATTCATCAAAATATAGTTTTCTCATTTCTGCATTTAAATTTAATTTTCATTTTAGTAGGCAATACGCAGTCTAAAATGTAAACTTTTTAACTGTGATCGAAGTGATCGTTAATTAGGGAACGTTTTAACGAAACACGTGACTTAACGAAAATCACATAATTAAATTTAATCATGATGTAATGAACATTTTAATTACTTAATTATTGATTAAATTTAGTAATTAATATGAAATTAGTTCTAAATTAATATATTATACGAGATGTTCTCCAAAGAAATGTTGTGATTTTCGTTAAGTCACGTGTTTCGTTAAAACGTTCCCTAATTAACGATCACTTAACGGATTTTAGTTAACGATTTTTTAAACAATTTTTATCGTTATATTATTAGTAACGAAACAATTGTTAGTTAACTATTTCGTTAACCCACCGTAGAACCCACTCCAGAAAATTGAAATTTTAAAATAGTTTACGCTATAAACTGCATATAAGTTAGTCAATATCATGTGCTCGATTCGTTCAAATTATAATGTTTGATGTCTTGATCACATGAAAGTGTATTGACTTTCTCCCGTCCAAGTCTGCAAATCAATGCAAACTAAAAATATTGGCAAATAAACGTCAATATTAAAAATATATTTTGAAAAAATTGGTTTTCGTAAATCTAAGTGATGTAATGACACGAGGATTTAGAATTCATTTATTTAACCGTCCGAAAATTATTGCTGTTTGCAAAAAGCGAATTCCGTTTTAAAAGTCAATTCAAGAAGAAATAAATCAATTAACACACAATTTTAAAAAATGTGAATTTATTAATTAAATTCTGGTATCAGATGTAAACATTACAAAAATTGAGTTCGAGTGTAGAAACATACAAAATATTTTAAAAAATCCGAATAATTAATTACCGGTACATTATTTTTTGGCACTTATTTAAAAATGGTGGATAATATCGCGTCTAATAAGACATATAAATTAATTTAGTAAATATATGCTATAAATTAGTATATAATTTAGTAAATATATCCCAATTATAAAAATTTCAAAAGTTTAGTATAAAATATTTTCGGAATTTGGTTTTTATATAAATAAAGCTCTATTTTTATTTACACACAAATCTCGATGATAGTATTAATTGATGAAACTGGTAGATATCACGTCCACCGCTTCGTACTTTTGTCTGTGCTTTAGACTTCCGATCTATAAATAAATTGATTTAATTTAGAAAAAAAAAACGCACAAATATCTTAATAGCGAAACTATTCATACTCTGCGGTATTTATACGCATAGAAACTTGCAAATAAGAGTATTAGGCCACCAATAAATACGAGAGCAAAACTGACCGCTATTATAACTAATGGCAGCGTTTCTGTCAAAAAGTACACTTTATCGACCATTTCGTCGTTTATTTGAGCGCTCTATTGATTAACAAATAATAAATTAGAATTCATTGTGTGTTAATTAATTAATGATCAAAATAATAATAATACTCACAACACTGAACCAAAATTGTGGAAAATATATCTGATGTTTAATCTGATCGAAGTGTTGAAGATTTTCATTTTTATTGACAACGATATTAACCTGAAGACGAACCTCAACATTAACTGCCATTCCTAGAGTCTAATTTAAATAAATTAAAAAAATATAACCAAAATATTTTTACTGAAATCTTACATTTTCGATGTCCATATAAAAGCTATGTTTTTTCGGATCGGGATGTAATCCTTTAATGTTATTCGTGTATACGCTGTCGGCGTATAAAAAATGTGGAAAAGAAATAGCGGCTGGAGATCCGGAAGCGCAGCGAGAAATATTTAGAACACCATTTACTGGACAACTATTTTTTATATTTTAATGAACAAAAGATTTTATTACTTCATTAGCAAAATTTCGATCATTCTTGTTATTTTAAAATCTTAAGTTTTATTATTAGTCAAGATTGTAAAAAATAATGTTTGAAAAATTTTGTTAAAAGAGAAATTGATATAATATTATAAGTTGTAAATTAAAATTAGTTTATTTAAAAAATCGTTTACAAACCTATTCTCATAACAGTAGCATTTATTTTCATTTAAACTATAATCAAATGTTGAATGACTGGCCCAATATCTATGACTTTTAATGCCATTGAATTCGACATCTCGTTGATATTCTAGCGATAGCGATCTGAATTCAAATAAAAAGTTTATATTGAAAAAATATGACATCAATTTACTTGTAACAGTTAGCTAACAATTTTAATTCAATATTTACCTACAAATATCGCTAACAAAAATCTGAATATTTTTAGGTGGAGGCTCAACAAAAGGTGGTTGAAAATCTCCGGCCGAACTTTTATCGAAACGTTCGCATTGCTGACCAAACCAATGGTCAGACATATTCGCGTGATTCCAGGTATTCATTAGACCTAATTTATTAATATTTCCAGTTTCACCCGTAAATATACTAAATACGCCATCAGTGGACGTGTTATTTCTCGCGTAAAACCACCCAAATTTTTTTATTTGCTTTTCAGCGTATAAATTAGAGCCGGCTTCTAATAAATCATCGTCATAACCATCAAATAATAATTCCCTGATCGTATGTTTTGCAAACAATGTACTATTAAAGTCTTCGATCATTGCATTTAATGAGTTATATAAAAAGTCTAAGCCAACACTATTATCTGATGTTTTACTAATCTCGTCTTCGGCGCTCTAACCGATAATAGTAAAATATTGGTATTTAGAAAATTAAGAAAAATTTAATTTAGGAATAATTATTAATCAATAAAGTAATTTTTTCTTTACCACAAGTGGCACATTAAGATGTATCACGGAATCATCTAAACTGCCATTAGTTTTTTCGGAAATAAAATGCCATTTTCTTAATTGTATGTACGAAACAGTGCCGTTATCGTGATTCCAAGTAATATTTATTTTTTCTCTCGACTCACGAAAAGTGTATGGCCCTAAAAGTTTTAATAGTTGGTTCAGTAGTATTTACTTAACAAAATAAACTAACTCTCATACGGTAGTGTACTGTAATTATACACTATAATTAAGAATATACTGTACAGTATTCATTGCTTATAGGTAAAGTTGTCGTCGGTTCGATTTAACCGCGGTTAAAACCGACAACTTTGTCAAATGAGCGGTTTCGGTTTCATTAATTTTAAAGGTTAAAACCGCGGTTAAACCGCAAAACCGCCAGTTGCAGAAAACATACAAAAATCGCTAAATTTCTCAAGAATAAATATGTAAATAAGTATAATTGACTCTTTTCAACTTTTTGAAAAACTTTCAAATAAGAATATTTATTTATTTATAAGCCTAATAAGTTTTTTAATTCGTCTAAAGTAGTTTATATGATTAAAATTTTGTGAAAATTAACAATTTTTGTATTTTATGATACTTTTAAGCAATAATTTATCAGCTGGCGGTTTGGCGGTTTAAACCACGGTTTATCGGTTCGGTTTATTTTTTAAAAATTTTTTAGCGGTTCGGGTCGGTTAAACAAGTGTCAAACCGACCACAACTTTACTTATAGGTTTCTTAATTTAAAAGTTTAATATTTTCGTCAGAATCAACTGCTCACAAAGTATTTCGTACTATTATTGCGACTATATCTCATTAAGTATGAATTAATTCCTCTGTGAAAAACAAACATTAAAATACGGTATGAGAAATACGAAATTTAAGATGCAGTTTCATTCTGAATTCATGGTTATACTTCGGATGTGGGATTCATTAATATTAATAATTATTAGTTATGGAATAGGAAACTTCGTATAAAATAAAAACCTTTGCATAGCAACAAAAACAATTAAATATCATTATTTTAAATGCGCTCATTAAGTTCTGCGACAACAAAAATCCGAGCAAATATGTAAATTAACATTGAAATGCAAATCGAATTTTAATTTATGATAATCTATTTAAAATTGTCTTTTAAAAGATAAAAAAAGAAACGAGAAATAAAAGTTTTAGTTTATTATAATAATAATAATTATTATTATACCTAATTCTTCAACAATTGGAGGCTCATTTGAATTAAGAATAGCATCTGGATTTGTTATATTAAAAATATAATATCTTGAATATATAGGAATACTAATTTTACGCCACTCGTCGTATGTGTCAGAATCTGGTGATAATATCAATCTCTAAAAGAAAAATTATTTTTTTAAAAGAAATTTATAAAATAAGCTTATTCTTAGTAATTTTATAGTTTTAAAGTTAAAAATCCATAAAATATAAATGAATGCCTTCGATGTTCTGGGAAATCGCAAAAAACCTTAAAACATATATTGCAAAATTAAATTTTTAAAATAAAATTTATTGCATATTCTCTTAAAACATTATACTAGGAAAGTTCGATAACAATAGAAGTAAATTTTGCTGATGAAGAATGCGAATTGTTTTGTACTGTCAAGTTTAAAATAGGTTTTAAAGCTATGTTGAACGTCAATGAAGTAACAAATACACTGTAAGCGTGTGACAGCAACAAAAAACTTTCAAGTCTCGTGACATAAGTTGAACATATAGTTAACTTTAAATTCAATATTAATAAAATAGATGAAACAGATAAAAAGTGAGGAAAATGTTTAAATCAATGATAGTTAAGTGTAGTTAAGTTCAAAATAATATATATATTGTTACACAATTTTACAGATTTAGAATATACAAATTATAGTAAAAGTTATTTATTATCAAAGTTTAATGCAAGTATTAATGAGATTCTTAATATGGGCATGAAAACAATGGGGTACTAAAAAAAGGGAACAACTCTAATGCATTTCTCGTTTTTTACAAATACATTTATATAATTTAGTCCGACTGTCATCAATCCTGTTTGGTTCGAAATCTATTTTAAAAAATATTAAAGGTTATATTAGTTTGAAATTCTAATTATAATTAAAGGCAAAAATTTTATTTTATGTTCTGCTATTAGAAAAAATTTAAACTAAATAATTGGAAAATTATTTTTAAAAAAATCTTTTTTACTTGTTTCTAACCTATTTTGTATATAATTTTAACGTAAAAAATCAAATTTTTATTTATTATTAAAAAAACAAACAAAAGGACTCGTCAGGTAAAACCAGTATTTTTTTATGAAAAATTAGTAGAAATTTTAAAATACAAAATACTTGCTGTATTACAATTAAAAGTTTCAAAAACAGTATCAAATTATACAGTAAAATTACTATCATATAATAGTGTTATCAGCATTTACTGAATAAACATATGGATTATATTTCATAAACTTTAGACATTTATCACAATAAGTTTAATTGTGTGTTCGTTTGTTAGTATCACTTAAAAATTGCATAAACCATTAGTTTAAAAGATATAAAATAAATTAAAACATTATTAATAATCATGTTTTACATTAAAATTAATGTTTTGATAAAAATTCTTAATTTTATTTAATAAACTAAACTAATTAATTACTAAACAATAAGTTATCAGTAAAGAAGCAACAAAAATCAATAACAACTAATATTTAAAATGTAATAAAAAAATATAGTATAGATAAAAAGTGATCTCAACTTGTTTTACGCTTTGTTGAACGAGAATCGGAACAAATAGATAACACAATAGACCCGTCAATGAAAGTGTAACTCCAACGACAACAAGAACTGCCACTTTTGTGGACAAAGAGCACTCAAACATGTTAGTCTTGCGGAGCAATCGATTAAATGCATAGACATTAATTAAATTGATTCACATTTGAGTTAATTTGTTCACATCAGTCAAAACACTATTATGCTAACACTGGAACCAAAAAAGTGATAAATGATTTACTTTTTATTAAAAGGTCTTTAGCCTTGAGTATTATAAATTAAAGTTTATTGGTTTGCGAAACTCGCACAACTTTTGTACGCGTAATGTTCAAAATACATAAAGCTATACACTCTATTTTTTTTCTGGCAGATTATAATAGTTTTAAATTGGTTTATTTACGAGTCTCTATGATGTCAGAATAGGGAACACACTTTTCGGGTGTTAATCAAAATCGTTGTTTGTTTAGCGGTGATTTAAAATTTGTTGTTTAAATTTTAATATTATTTAAAGCCGATGAACATTGAAGGATGAAATAACTAATCTAAAAGCACCCTTCAAATAATTTGTCGAAACAAATATTAATAATCTATCGAAAAGAATTAGTGTAGAAGTTTCTAGTTTAGTGTCGAGATTAACACCTATGACATGACATCGATTCTTAAAGTATATTTTAAAATCAGAATTATTTTGTTTATAAGAGTTAAGAATAATAATATAGAATTATCTAACATTACCCTCACAAATCATGATATGATATAATTAAATAGTATGGTTTTACATGCGATCAGTAATTCTTAGGTAGAGATTAATATTACGAAAAATACTTATATAAAATGACAATTTCAGCATAAATTCTAAAACTATTACACCTCTCAATTAGAACCTAATCGGTTATTATAATAGTGTTGCTTATAATCATTATCAAAGACAGGACTTTCTCGGACTAAAAATTGATAAAAACGGTCGGAACATCAGGGTTAAGTTTAGAAAATCGGACTAAAAAGTCGGAACTACAAAATAGTGAATTTTGGGGTTAAACATTTATTTTGTTGGAAAAATATATTGAATTAAGCATCATAATTAGGCTATACAAATTTAATTGTACCATATTTAGTCGTTTTTCATAAAATATTTACAAATTTTGAAGTCCTTTTAATGAAAGATAATAACATTGAAGCCTATTTTCTATATAAAAAAGTGTAGCGTAACTCATTTTTATATATAGATAAATTTTTTGTGGTTATCTGTGAAGTTTTACTTATCAAAATTTTAATCATTAATTAGGAAAATTTTAAAACTTAACGGATTTTAACGATAATATTTCACGTTTGTAGAGAAATAGGAAAATCCGCTAAAAAACTCGGATTTATCCGAAAATGCCTAAAAATCGGATTTATCGGACTAATAAAGTCGTTTAATTTTAAATTTTAATTCATATTAAGAAAAAACCCGATTTTCCGCTTATTTTATACATTAAATAAAAAGGCGGATTATCCGATAAAGTCCTGTCTTTGAATCATTATCTATTTGGTCGGAATTGTGAAAAAACCTTAAACCGAAAATTACTACTTAAGTCATTTAAAAAGATAAGTGATGGTTCAATACATAAATAACAACAAACACAAACCATTAAAAATTATAATTAATATTTATTATAACACGAGTTTGTGATTATTTAAATATATTTTTTACTGAATCGCATTGTTTTCAATAAAATCTACTTTCAATTAAGTATCAATAATATCTAACAAATATCCATTTAATCGCTTTTAAGATTTGCCTCAAATTTTTTATTTAAAATATGCTGAAAACGTGTTTAGTATCGGTGAATAAAAATGCGTTAAAATTTCAATTTCGATGTTTGACATCAAATTTGTGGCAAAATATGCCACAATTCAAAAGTGATTACAGTTTAGACAAAGTATACCCAAATAGCGTACAACAAAATGATAAACTGATCGCAGAACCGATGGTATACTACCAAACTTTTGAATATTTCATTATTAAATATGTTTATTATAATAATAATAATATATTATTATTATTATTGCATTATTTTAGAGTAAAAATGAGGAAAAGTTTAGCGGACATATTCCTGTGGATAAATTAGATATAACTTTCTGTAAAAGTAGTGGACCGGGAGGTTCTAAAGTTAACACTACCAACACTAAAGCTACCATCAAATTTCATTTGGCATCTGCTGATTGGATACCACTCAAAGCCAGACATTTACTGTCCGAAATTGTAATATTAATGCGTTATGATTTTTTTGAGTAATTGTTTGAATTTTAATATTTAAAGCACAAGAACAATATTAATAAGGATGGGTTTTGGATAATACGCTCGGATAAGACCAGAGCTCAGCTATTAAATGCTGCCGACTGTATGGACAAACTTCGCTGTTATATCACTGAAGCGACGCAACCAATTCCTACCGATTTGCCGGAAACGTTAGAAATGAAACGCGAAAAGATAGAGAAGGCTGCGTATCATAGGTTAGAGCAAAAAAGGATGCGTTCGATAACTAAAAGGGATCGTACATCGACTAATTAATTTGAATTAAAATTGAATAAAATATTCTAACGATTCTTACGGTTAAATAAATATGTTAGACTTTAATAAAATACTGTGAAAATAGATTACAATTACAAAAGTATTGATAACATTAAATTTCAAACGACTTTTTTATATGAACTATAATAATAGTGAAAGATAAATACAATAATTGTTAGATTTCTCTAACAGTTTAATAAGAAAAGACTAAAATTAATGTAAGTCTGCATTATTTGGCATTTGAATTCCAATGGTTGATAATAAAGCACTGGCAGGACCGGGATTTCCCATTTCGCTCTTATATGACTCCATGATATTTTTTAGAACATTAAGGTCAATATCTACGGGCTTAAAGTCATCGTCGTCATCATCGTTATCGTCATCATCGTTATTGTTGGGTTCAACAGTTGATTTTTTATCTTGTTGGACGTTTGTGGTTTCGAAACTTTTTCCGATATCAGTTTTTGACAATTCGCGATCCATATCATTCATATATTCCCTAATTTTCTCAATAGTTTGCCTCTTATCGGTATTTATTAATTCATTATCATAAGCATCGTCGTCACTGTCCAGTGAATCTTCGCTATCACTATCATAATCACTCATTCCTGAAGAGGAACCCGACTCATCGATTGGCACTTTAAATGCAAGAATATTATTGATGGCATCGCCAAACGTGTCCTCATTAAGCGATACTTTAGCGTGCTTTGTGTTCTTTCGAATCTCTGCTCCTTTTAAACCCGACTTTTCATTGCTAACAAATTCATTAATTGATGCTGGAATTTGAGTGGAAAATTTCGAATAATTTTCGCGCTCAGTATTATCACCCGAAAATTTTTCTTTGAGTAAAGCTTCAAATTCATCGGCGCTGAAACTTAGCCACTCATCGCTGTCTTCTTTGTCCAGAGATGTTTCTTCTTTTTTAAACGCATTGTGATCGATATCAAGTGTTTTCAAATAATTAGACGCTTTTGCGGCGCAGTTTCGCATAAACCCTAAATCTTGCGAATCGTCCACACGTATCATTTGGTAAAAGTATTCTTTGGCTTTATTGGTCAAAAGGTTATGCTTCTGCGATCCGATAACTTCTTCTCCGTAGTATCCATACTTTTTCAAACTATCACAAAACTGCTGCCATCGACAATCATTTTCGATCGAATTAGAATCGGAAGAATCGTTATAATTGGAGATCAGTATTTCGAAACCAGAAGCGAGTTTAACACCTAAATCGTGTGCTTTAAATGAACTAGAATTGATTGGCGGCAAATTCCACCCAACTTTGATATCTGGCTTATATGGTTGAGCTATTAATTGAGCGTAAAGACATCGAGTAAGTGTGACGCAACGCATTACTCGATTCTCTGGAGGAAAATACTTCATAGCTTGACATACTTTGAGGTCATCAGGTGTGCGATAGTAAAACGCTCGAACAGCGATCGACACGAGTGATGGATCGTGTTTGAGGAGGGCTGCCACTCCTATAGGAACATAACAGTGAGCCATATGTTTAAACTCAGTTATTCTTTGAGGATAAACATCTATTCTTTTAGCGATAGATTTCTGTATTTGTTCATCACATCTAGTTATGTCTGGAAATACACGAATCGCATCAACAGCTGCTTTGATATCTGGTGTGCCGCTCGGTAGTGGTCCTCTTTTTATGGGTATTAAATGAAGACTAGAGTTAGCTAAGAATACTCTGTTTTCAGTAGTGTCCGGTTCCACCCATTTTGGCAGATAATCCGCTGCTTCGATAAGTAGAAACTCTCCATCGATGTCTTCCAATTGAATCACCAAACTTTTGTCGAAAGTAGTTAACCGATACAGCAAATATACAATAAACCATTCGTCTTCGATATTATCGCCAAAATTAGTTATTCCTTCGATATAATGAACACCTAAACGCAAATTATTTAATAATATCTTATTTTTATGACATTCAATAAATTCCATACCTTTATCGCTGTAAATCGCTTTAAGATTAAACGGCTCAAAATTCCATACGTATTGTGATAAATCAGTGGACAAATACGAGTAACACTTAGTTATATAATCATTCAGTGAACAGATTACTTCTTCACTGGTGGTTCCGCGATAAACCGGAAATAAACGGTACTGAACACAATCAGTGAGTTCTTTGATGCCTGATTTCGCCATTTATTTTTGTTTGATAAAAACCTAATGCACACTTGAAATAAAATGTTCTCTCATCTCATAAAAATAATCTGTTCGTCGATAGTAACCGTAACTATAGTTCACTAAAATATTTCACGTTTTAACGGCGATTGCCATCAATTTATATATAGTGTCTGAAAATGTGTGACACACGTCACACTCAACACAACACACCTTAACGACAACATCAATGAGAGTGTAAAGCGTGTGAAATGCACTTAACCGTTACTATACTGTTGGTATTATAAGTTTTATATGCAAATTTAAACAAAA
The DNA here is from genome assembly GCA_034698365.1 of Steganacarus magnus. Classification (NCBI taxonomy): domain Eukaryota; kingdom Metazoa; phylum Arthropoda; class Arachnida; order Sarcoptiformes; family Steganacaridae; genus Steganacarus; species Steganacarus magnus. The sequence continues at coordinate 1,437 of JAQIVF010001515.1, read as the reverse complement.
CTTTTTTTTTAATTTTGAGTTAAAGTAGCGGAAAATTTTTACTGATAAAATACTTATAATAACTCGTTAGCGATTAACTGGGAATTTTTTGTAGCATTAATTAATTCTAAGAATGATAACCTTATTCTCATCAATAAATTAAGCTATAAATAATAAATTGCAGATAAATCCTAGAATTAAAATTCATAAAAGTTTCTTTATTTTTTATTCGTGAATTTCTTTAATTAAAATACTTCGTTTATTTCCCGCTGCGAACATTAATAATGATAAATTCACACAAAATAACGCATACTTTAAAAGATTCTATTAAGTTTTCGGTATAGAATTTTTAAATGAAGCCTTTTAGAGTAGAGATTGAGGTTTACAAGTAGGAAATTAGTCATAACCATTTAGCACAACTGATTACATTTTAGAGTACTTAACAGCATGACTCAGTTTATTGCCATGAAATTTTTAAACCTACTATTCAACTGCTTGAAAATAAATTCAGGTTAATTTTGATTATCACGATATCTGTTATTTAAAATTTTTAGGGTCAGTTTTCTCAAACTTTATTTTGTTTTATAAGAAACGCAACTATTCTGTTAAACTTTAGTGTTCGGTCATCACTGCTTTATTGAATAATTAAACACATTTTAAAATATTAATTTTATTAAAATCAATATAAAGGCTATTAAATAGTAATAGTAAAGTATCAAAGAATTAAAAATTTTAATTTGATTTTCAAATGAATTAATATAACTTAAATCATAAAATGTCAAATAACGTTAATATTAAGGTATTGCCATATTTAATATTTTAAAACTCTTCTCCCGCTTCGTCGTCAGCAGTTTCAGTGGAGTCGAGTCCAACTTCTTCATAGTCTTTTTCAAGAGCTGCCAAATCTTCACGAGCCTCAGAGAACTCTCCCTCTTCCATACCTTCTCCGACATACCAATGAACAAATGCTCGCTTAGCGTACATCAGATCGAATTTATGATCGAGACGAGCCCACGCTTCGGCGATGGCAGTGGTGTTCGACAACATGCATACAGCGCGCTGTACTTTAGCTAAATCTCCGCCTGGAACTACAGTTGGCGGCTGATAGTTAATGCCGACCTATATTTCAAATAAAAATATTAATCATTAGCATATTCTGTTCAAACTATCAATTTTAAATAAAAAAAGCTTATTAATTATCACCTTAAAACCAGTTGGACACCAATCAACGAATTGAATGCTGCGTTTAGTTTTGATAGCAGCTATGGCTGCGTTAACATCTTTGGGAACGACATCTCCGCGATATAATAGACAACATGCCATGTATTTTCCATGTCTTGGATCACATTTTACCATTTGATTAGAGGGTTCAAAACAGGAATTAGTGATTTCAGAAACGGTTAGCTGTTCGTGGTATGCCTTCTCTGCTGATATTACCGGTGCGTATGTCACTAACGG
>JAQIVF010001514.1:0-13790 GCA_034698365.1 Steganacarus magnus | reverse complement strand
ATTTATTACACACTGCAATATTGCAATTTGCTTTTCACTTAAGTGTGGTAAGATTTTGAGACTAAATTCTATGCCAGATTTTTAGAATGAATTACTAGTTAATTTGCAGTATCGATGTAACTTTAAAAATCAATAATGTTATCATTGCAATCGTCACACGTGGCAGTAGTGGTAAAAGTTATTTTAAAGTAATTAAATTAGTCTTGAATTCAAATCAATCGCAAGTTAAACATAGAATTTCCAACGCAAGTCCATTCAACCTGTTATGCTGTTTTCTATTTATTATCGTTACTTTTAATTATTAATTAATGTAAAAATAAGGAATATTAGTAATAGAGTATTAATTATTGATGATTTAATTATTAAAATTTGGTTTAATTATTTAGTATTTACGATCCAAAATACTGAATCAGTTTCTTGAAAACAACTTTGCATTGCAACAACTTTCTTATAATAGAATATTTCTGAGGATTTTTCTTGGAAAGTATCTGTATATTTAGTACTTGTAAAGCTAAATATATAGCGCATATGTAGTTAGTTTGAAATATGCAGCATATCTGGCAATAAAGAGTATAATTGTATTTCTTAACCAAAGTGAAACCACTTTTCTCTTTTGGAGAAAGCGTTGACCTCATTTCAATCAGTTGGTGTACATTTTTCTCTCGTCAAGAATCACAAGTATTGCCATTGAGAAAATTGCCACACAATTTTCTAAGACATTATACGTACACACAGTCAGTTACTGCGAAAAAATGCATTATTTAAATCTCTCGCAAGCAATTTATTCTAATATAGAATTAAAAATAAAAATCGTATAAATTTCATTTGTGTGTGTAAATAATTCTAATTGAGATCACTTAGCATGGAATTTAAATGATTCTCTTGATTGATTTTATTAGCATTCTTAACAATGATTAATATGCATAAATATTTTATTTATAAAATCCTTGACTTTAATCATTTTAAAAATAATTAAGACTTACAAAATGCTTTACGCATTACTTGTAGATGTGTTTAAAATGTTTTTACAATTTAAATTGGGATAAATAAAAATAAATAATATGTTTGCCGTTATAAATCATTCTAAAAAATTAATTATAATAACAGTCATCTATTGTGTAAAATAAATATTTATATTTTCTTGCAATTAATTTACTCGAAAAGTATCGTAACATTTAAACATAACAATTTCGCGTAACAAAGACATAGTGTGCGTGAATACTGTACTGAAGAGAAATCCGGTTATAAATATTATTAAATCGCAAGTGAATTTGAAAGTTTATTTCTGCTCTGATCTGCAAACATCTTTCATTAAAAAAAATAAGTTAACCCACGCAAGTTTTACCTAACAAAGATAAATTTTCATGTACCGGAATATTTATCCTTCGAGAGAATTAATACCAGTTTATCCCATATTAATATTATCACAAAAAAATAAAATTACATTAAATTGACCCAAACTGCTGCAATGCCGCGAGTTATTTTGAATCCTGTTCATATCTATAATATATATATATATTTGTTAATTTTTACTCTTAATGACATTCGCTGCTAATTGTCACGTATGCAAAAATTTGTTTTCGAATTATATGCACGTTATACTTATAAAGATAATGACGATTGTTTCTCAATGATATGTTTTCGCAAACATGAAATTTAAAAATAAGTTTAGTAAACACTAAAAATCTTTTTCACTTCTAATTTATTGACAACATTAGTAGGCATTTTGTTGTTATTTTGTCATTGAACGGTTCATTTTTTTCTACAGCGAGATTTAATTGATAGTAGAAGTGCACGTTATTATAACACTATAAAAAGAAATAACAATTTGATTAAAATCTTGTGGTAAAGCTAGGGTTGTACGAGATCTAATCGTGTGTAGTTCATAAATATACCTATTCGAAGAATTCCTTTCCTTATAGATTCCATTAAGATTCAGATCATCTCATATTTCACTCTGCTTTAATTTAGAAACAGTTTTTTCACTACAAATATTTTATAAAGTGTAATCATGTTATGGCAAATTAAACGATTATGAATTAAAGTTATTTATTGTTTAGTTTACTTTATTTTACCCAAATATTAAAAATAAACCCATTAAACCAGCACTACCTAAGGTTAAATAGCACGTGAGTTTATATCATTTAATTTTAATAAATCTAGTAAATTTCTAAAATAGTAACTGTGCATAACTTATTGATTGCTTTCTTCACGAAAGCGTATATTTTCGAAAATTTATTGCTCAAAAATGATTTATTACGATAGTTTAAAACATAAATAATAATTTTTATTTTCAAATTATTCTAAAAATTACTTTTATGCATGTAAGTAACATAGTATTCAAAATTACTAACGAATGAGATTAAAAAATTAAAACGTAAGTAAAAATGCACATTATGTGCATTAACTTATTTTATGTCAAGACAGATCAAATTTAAAAAAATCAATCAACTTTTTTAACGGAAACTTACGTTTAATTCTATAGATGTCATATCAAATGTTTTCTTTAGTAATTTATGAAATTAAGTATGCAGACGACTATACTATTAAGATTATACTCCTAAGCCAAGAAGATTATACTACAAATATGTTTACATCTAAATGCTTTGCTAAAAGTTTTATATTTTCTTTTTTGCTTCACTCCTCAAAAATTGTTTTTATTTTTATTTTTTTTAAAACAATAAATTTAAGTTTTTTTTGTTGTTTATCTTCAAGAAGATTTATTATACCACAGCGATATTACGTTTAATATTTAAAACGTGATACAATATAAATTTATACATTGGTGTTATTGGTGTTTGCGAGAGAGAGAGAGAGAGAGAGAGAGAGAGAAGCATATCTTTAACACATAACATAAACAAAAATTAACTTAAAGCAATTTTGAGGTAAATTTGGTGCTTTGCATACACTCACTCTACTACATCAAAACAACTTTTTATTTTTGGATTCTGTAAAGGCGTCGAAATTCTCCTTTTCTATGTGTTTATGTCATTATATTAGTTTAAAAGTTTATTACTTTTAGAATATTATTAATAGTTTTCGCTCCAGTAATATATGGTGTGACTGAAAACTATTGATCAAACACACTAGCATTAATTAATAACTATATGCTCGATTTTTTTAAATATAAATAATATGTAATATGTACTTGAGTTTTTAGGAAAAAACAATTTTTTAACTTAAAATTTACAATTATCCTTGACTTATACTTAATTTATACTTTTTTATTTTTAGTCAAAATATTGTTTATAAATTATAATATTGACAAAAAAATCAAAAATAAAGTTTTCTAATTTTTTAATTCTTTAATTCTTTCACGCTTATCTTAGAGAAGAGAATTTAGGCTGAGCATAAGACTTGGCGAGAGTCTCTAGGCTGACAGACTTAGAGATGTTGTAGACTTTAGGCTTAGGCTGCTAAAAAACGGTAGGCTTAGTCTTAGGCTCAGCCTATGTGTCAAAACCTTAGGCCGCCTATTAGGCTATGTATAAAAATTTAAACGTCGAATAATATTAAAATCAATTTAAAATCTAACTTTCATTAATCAATTTAAAGATAAATACAACTAAAATGTATTAATTAATCTATGAAATCACTGTAACATAAGATTTTTTAATTTTAATTAATATTATTTTTATTTCACATGTATTTTTGTATATAGTGTACAGCATAGAGGTTAGGATTTTTTTATACATCAAATATGGTTTATATTAATTTTTATAAAATCTGCAAAATGACTTATTTTATAGTTACACAATCACATAAAAATTCTTTGGATAAATTTATTTTTTTAATGTAAATATCCGGGTCTTTATAAATACCTGTAAAATACATTCTATTGTTAATTTTTTGTTATTACTTTAGTATTATCGCATAATATAAGTTAATATGCATTATTTATTGAAATAAAATGCCACACTTAATACGAGCTGACATAATTTAACTGGTAATTTTTTTAAAAACCGAATTTTTTTTTGTACTACAGAAAAGTTGTAGAATTCTTATACTTGAACTGAAAAAAACAGAGTTCAATAATTTGATTTCCAAACAAAAAAAAAAGATTTAATATTTTTTAAATTAGATTTTGAGAAAATCCGAAAACATTTCAAACAAACAGCACTACTTATTATGTATTTTACTAACGAAAGCTTTCGGTTATTAGCAAAAAAAAGACTCTTAGATTTTCAGTTAAACGATTTAGCTCTCGAAACGCAAAAAGAAAAACTAGCGTAGAATTTATTAGGATGGTTATGCTTAACGATAACAGTACACGTGTTATTACTTGTTATTGATAGTTGGCATTATGTGACACTTATTGGCGTCTGAAAAAAGCAAAAACATTTTAAATGTTTTCCAGATATATTTTGTTTTAATCTAATTATATAAAAAAGATTGTAACAGTAACTGTGCGGAACACACAGAACTTTTATAGATTACAAAATCAGTTTCCGCATAATTTTATGCGAATTAATTCCTGATTTTATTAATGTGCTCAGATCTGATAAGATTAAATAGCCTGGAAAGCAATTTTAATATCAGAATTTTAAAAATTGTCAAAACAGGAAAAATTATTGCTAGTTTTGTTTATACATATAAATATAAATAGTATATAATGTAAATGCTTTATAATTATTCTTTACTCATATTTAAAATTTTAACTAATTGAGTTAACGAGAATTCTTTGTAGAATACCATCAAATCAGTTTTATTTCATACACTTATAACTAAAGACATAAAACAGAAAACTGGATGGTGTTGTTTGATATGTTACCTATTAAGTTAGATTTTTGGAAATACTTTTCTGAAAGTATTAACTAACTTAACTCATAAGTTATGCTGTGCTAACAGTTAAGTAAGCGGTAAAGCGCTATATCGTTAAATAAAGTTTACTGTAAGCTAATAGTGGATCCCAAGAGTGTAATCTGACTCTCTCTCTCTCTCTCACTCTCTCTCTCACTCTCTCTCTCACTCTCTCACTCTCTCACATATGCACTACAACTTGCTTAACTTAAAAGTTAGTTTAATACTTAACTGGCAACTGAACTCTAATCTCAAAAAAGTGTTCAAAAAACTTATTGATTAAAAAAGAACTGTTCCGATATTTTAGCGTTCGAAACGTCTCAACTTCATTTACGAAAGAATGAAACAAATAGTTGAAACTAAGTAAAGAAAACGTAAGAAACATACAACGATTCTGATTCACTAATTAAATTTGCAAAAATTTCTAGTTTTTTTATTTAAATAATTTTATATGCAATTATTTTTTGAATCTAAACGAATCAAACGAATCAAATAACTAATCAAATAATGAGGCAACTAATTAAAAATCATCGATTAGAATACAAACAGAAAATACAATATTTTAGTAATTAATTCGAACTTAAAATAGTTAATTAAAAAATAAACAAGTTTTTTCTGTAGAAAACAAATTGATTATATATAAAACTTATTCAAAACTAAACCATTTGAAACTGACGTCTAGACTTCTTGTTGAATAATAATTATAAAATATTATATATTATTCAAACAAAAATATTCAACATTTGTTTATGAGGTTAAAATCGTATTGCAAAAAACGACGGTTTATCTGCAATTATAAGTTAATTTGATTGAGATAAGAAACTTAGAAAAAGTTTTGGTGAATAATATGGGAAAAAAGTGCCAAAAAAGTTATAATTAAAAACCGTTTTTTTCTCGAAGACATTCCAACAAAAAAAACTAAAAAAGAACTAGTTTTATGTAACAGACTAAGAGAAAGAAAATTTGCCTCGCGATTAAGGATACGATAATGACATATTAAATCTTAGAGATTTGAATTTTTTATGCGCATTTTTAATGGTAAAAAAAGTTTTCAAAGAAAAAAATTTTCGATAGAAAAAAACTTTAATATAATATAACCGAAAATGATACACAAATGACTTTTAAATTCACAATTAGTTGTGTCACACCCTCAGCGAAAAATTTTAATCTCTCACTTAATTATATATTTATTTCTCTCTAAAAAATTATTCGAACAAATAATTTATGCCTACGTAAAAGAAAATTGAGATAAATATAAATATTAAACAAATTAGAATAAAACTAAAATTCAAGCGATTTTAATATCAAAAACAAGTTTTTTAATTAGACTTAAACTCACTCCGGTGTCGGTTGAATAGAGTTTTAGATACGGAATTGTAATTTAAGATTTGTTATCAGTTTTTGACGTGAGAGAGAAAGTAAAACAAAATCATTTTTGAGGTTACTTTTTAATAGGTTTGTCTTATTTTTTTAATATATATGAGTCTAAAAAATTATCTTTGCCAACTAATTTTGAATTGAAAATGAGTATGAATTCTGGAAAAATCCGGAAATTTTTGCTTTCAATTTATCAATTTACGCATATCTCACAACAAGATGGAAATTTAATATTTTAATTTCTGACGCGAAAAAAAGTTTGAAGTGGCAGGTATTCGCCAGTTTCTGCGATAAGGAGTTTCTGCTGGAGTTTCTAAAGGAATACAACAACTGCAACAACAAAAACCACCGCATTTTTAAGACATGTTTCCAATGTACGTCAATTGGTGTGACAAACGCGCTTAGAATTTAAATAAAGTTTTGTGTTTACTTGCATGTAAAAATGCGGTAGAAATTTTATATAATAAATTTTATCAGCGCAAGCATCACAGACTTATAAATTTAAAATTAAACTAATTCTCTCTGTTTTGCCGCACAAAATCTAACGACCTTTTAAATGCTAACGTATTAATCTAATCGAATTATAAGTTAATTTATATTTTTTTAAAATACAAAAAATCTTATTTATTTTAATTGCATTCTCTTGGAGAAGAATTTTTATTGCAAATTTTAGAATTTTTCTTACATAAATAAATCTCGGCTCGTGTGACACATTTGGCAGTTTGTTAATTTAAAGTTTAGTTTATTATGCCTGTTATATTCATTCAATGCTGCATTTTTTTAATCCAATAATATATTTGTGCAACAAGTAATTAAAAGTTGCCAATAATTTCGAAAACCAAAAAAAACACACAGAAGAAAGTGCCACTTAATCAATAATTTAATCTTATACAGTATAAGGAAAATTCTTATATTTTGTAGTGTGATGTTTATGCGACATTTCGCTTCTAGTGGTGATAAACTATGCGTTTGACAGTTATGTCTGTTTGTTCTCTGTTCGCCCCACAGCCATATGAATCGCGAAATTTTTTTGGTTATCCTTTGGGGTTAAATAGCATACGAATATAAAATCAGTTAATACCGTGTATTGCATATAATTAAATTTTTTATAGTTATCTTTTAGCATCACAAACTCTTATAATTCAACAATTTGATACGTGTTTATCTTCATTAGAAATTTATATATTTTTCTCTGTAAACATCCTCATCGAACATTAGAAAAAAATTCTCAATATTATTATCTTTAAATTAATTGAGTGATTTATATTTGACACACGATATAATAATGACATTCTTCATTGCATTTCAATGCATATATTTGATTTCATCCTTCAAAAGTTAAACTGTATAGAATTTTCAATTTTAGATTTAAATTCAGAAAACTTTAATTTTAAAATCCAAGTTATTAAATAGCAAAGTTAAAATTAAATCTCAGGAACAGTGCACTTGTGCTAAACATTGTGCCGTAGCTTTTAGAGCCTTCGGATAGGTATCGATTTACGTTAGCCATCACCTAATGAATAATTTATAATTAAATTCCGTGGTTATAGAACTTGTCTTTAAATGCTAAAATTTTAAATTGTTTTGACAAATTAAATTCGATGTGGATTTAAAGTTATTTAATTATTGAAATTGAAAAATTATAGATTGAAATATAGATATTTATTGATGTTATTTTAGTGACTTAAAATTTCTTCAATATTTTATTTTAACTACCATTGATTGACTAAATAAAGGCTTCACTCAAGGCTTAAATTCAAATATAATTTTATTTATGGATTTGCATTTATTTTACTCTTTTTTTCTAACTAAAGCAAAGTGGAGAAACCCTTCTAACGCATAACTGAAGCCCCGTAAAAAAATTTGTTTATACTTTGTAATTGTAATATTATATCTTCAAAACATCATTGGATTTCAAAACTGTGATAGTGTTTTGTATCATATTTTTAGTAAACTTTCTTTTAACGGCAGCAGTGATACACATTTCGAAATGTAAAGTATATATAAAGATAATTAAATTTATCATATCATAACACAGTAAATAAATTATCATAAACAAGAAATGATTGATTAAAATGCTATTCAACATCGTATGATACAAATAGTTTGTGCTATTTTTTGATTGAATTGCAAAAAAGGAATAAAAACTTATATAACTGCAATTATTTTGTTATTTAACGCTCCACTGATATAATTTTTTCTAGTGATATAAATCTTTTAATGTTTTTCATATTTATGATTTCATAAACAAAAACATGTAAAAATTTCCATTAAATATCTTTTTATACATTTCTAGGCCTTTTTATTTTGCCAATTGATATTATAGTGTAATAAAAATTAGAGCCACACAATATTTACAGTACACTTCTTCGAGAAAAAAAATCGCTAAATGCCTGAAAGTCGAGATTGTTCTGATTTCCTAAAAACGTTTCCTGTCACTGATTCACAGGAAGAAACTGAAAGGTAGAAAGAAAACAAAAGCTGCTCCTGTGAACGCCGGAGAGAGAGAGAGAGAGCGAGAGAAAGAGAGTGAAAGTGTGTGCTGCGAAAAGCAAACGAACAAGAAGGAGGAGGAGGTTGGGAGGGATCAAAGCGAAGAATTTCTGGTAATGACGTTTTTCACATGAAAAAGTTGACCCAAATCTCTCTTTGCTTCGCGCACACAACAGAGCCGAGTTGTGTGTGTGTGTGCGTTCACTGCCTGCTTTTAAGTGTGTTTGTAGGGAAAGTTAAGAATTTCGATTTCGAAACGCCAGGGAAACGGTGTTCGATATAAGTTATTGACCTTATAATAGTTCAATGTCGCCTGATTTATCACTTTTTTACCAACCGTGTCAATAAGAGGATAACACGCATCGCTTATTTTCTATTAATTTATACACATAGAAAAAAATAGTTTGTTGTATTAAATTTGTAGGCAAACATATGTTTAAGATCGAAACGCTTCACCATAAGTGTAATTTTCAAAAGCTATTTTGTCGTTAAACTTAATAATAAGTTTTAAGTAGTACTTTTGGTTATTCAAAATTAGTAGACTAAAGATGATTAACCGTTTTGGAAACTTGTTTATAAGGAAAATCGAGTCGCAACTTTTAGAATGAATTCTCTTAAACAGAATATGAGTTTTATGGGTTTCAGTTCCAGAGAGTAATTATTGTTAACTATTTCACTAGAAAAATAATCAGAAAATATTTCTTCGTCTCTCAAACGCGTCCTAATAATACATTCCTGAGTTTAAGTTAAAATCCTAATGATTTCGTATGGTTACGGTTTGAATTGGGTTTAGTTTTCAGTATTTTTTGCTATGTTTTTTAATTTAATTGTTGAATAAAAATTTTATTTAATTTATAATAACAAGTTTTGCAAAATAACCAATTTTTCGCGTAACTTGTCATACAGTTCTTATATATCAATCCAAATACAAAATATAAGAATTTTTAAAATAATAAAATACGATAAAATTATTCAAAGTACGACTTTTCTTAAACAAACTTATCATCTAATATACTATTTGGTTGAGTGGTTCCGAGATTTGTCTGTCTTGAGAGCTGGTCCCAACTTGATTTGTAAGACTATGAGGACTTAAAATTTAAAAAAAGCTGGAGCCTCGTCGTAAAATACAACATACTGTATTTTTTTATAAAGTTTATTTTCTATTCAAATTAATTCCCTCAATGTTTACCTATTTTCAAACATTATCCAAAATATAATGAATTCAATAACTAAATTCTCGACCCCAAGTACTATTAAAATAAAAATATGCTGAACTAAAAGATGTCAGTAAAGGAGTAATTTAAATTATTTTAGTATTCACAATATATTAATATTAAATATACATAAATAAATATTTAATGAACGTTATGAAAATATGCCATAACCTAAGCTAGTAAGCAAGAGCTTAAAGTTGTCGAGATTAGTCGCAAGAGGTTATTGAGCTTTCAGAAGATCAAAACATTTAAATACTTTGTGCGGATTAATTAATTTTTTGGCAAAGCAAAATTGCAAAACATCAAGTTTACGGTTAAGGTCTTTTAATTCACGGTAAAAAATAACCCAAGAAATTAACAAAGGGTTTCACTAAGTTTATTTTTTCCCGTAGAATAATAGAAATGTTTCGTGGAAAAATCTGAATAGCGATGCGTGGTATTTTCGTTACAATTGAGAGATCGTTTACATCTGTTGACCCTTTCAATGACCAAAAACTGTTTATGGCATCGAATTCAACTCCGCGTGTTGCTATCAAAAGAGTTGTATTTGTCATTATTTGTATTCACGTTCAGTATTTTTGTTGTTTAGGGAAATCGCTTAAAATAGTTTCCTTAAAATTCTTGAGAGCCTCGCAAAACAAAAAAAAACAACAACAGTTCAATGTTATCTCGAATACATATCAAAAAGCATAGCTATTTATAATACCAATTAAACTTATTTACAGTAAATGTAGTTTAGAAATAATCTTTTATTTTTTAAAACTATTCTGCATATGATACTGGATTATAATTCAAACACTTTTGGCAATCAATTAATACATAACACAGTGTTTTCTGCGAGTGAATGAGTAACAATGCATTTGAAAACTTTCCATTCCTCTCTCTCTCTTTCCCCCCGAATGGAAAATTTTCATGAAAACAAGCGGTAGTCAGGAATAATGCCAGGAGAGCTTCTCGATGGCAAATGTGCGCAGAGAGAGTGAGATGTGAGATGAGAGAGTGTGGAGAGGAGAAGAAAAGAGCTATTGCTGGAAATAAAAATTTTCCACTATTTATATGAGTCATGTAATAATATTTTTAAAATTTTGTTGCTTAAATTAGAAAAGTCATTAATATATAAAAAGAAAGAACGAAAATTACACCAAAAAAATTGAAAATGCAAAGAAAAAAGAGAAGAAAAAGATTATCATTGCACACAGTTTAATCGTCAACACCTTAAAAACCTTATTAATTACGTAATACGTTATTTAAAAGGTTATGTACACTGATTACTATTTAAAATGATGATTGCCCCGATAATTAAGCATTATCTCTGAAAAAAAGTGCCAGTAATTTACGTTTTTACGAGTGCGCTGGCGATAACAACAGGCATATTCCCATCTGTGCATTAATTTTTGTGTAAAAAAAAGTTTAATAATGTAATCTTGTATTTTTTTCTGTTTTTTGACTCTTGGAAAATTAATACCTATTATTTTGCGGGTAAAATAGTGAGAAAATAATTACGCCGGTCATATCAGTTTTGATTATAATAATAGATAACCGTATGATGTATTGTGTAATGATTCTAATCTGTAATCTGTTTTCTACGGAAAAACGTATCGCCGTATATATATTTATATATTTTAACCGATTAACGTTATTGTTATAATCCATTATTTGTTTTTTATTACAATAAAAGTGGTGTTGCAATCAGTTAATTATAGAATAGTTTATATTTGTAATGCTGCTAATAAATCAAATTCAAATTTAAAAAAACGTTTTTTTTTTCTCTTCTTTTGCTGCGTTGTTGCCCTTCTCTCTGAACACAATGATTATAATCAGGATTTTGACCCTTATATCCTATGTAAACACATTTATATTAAGCTTATGAGAATATCCTTTTGTGCGCTTTGGAAAATAAAATATGTATTAATGGGTACAGGATTTTTATGGCTAAAAATAAAAGCTAAATAATAAGAACTTAATTTTTAAAAAAATTGCATACATAAAATGTAATTTGTTTCGCATTTAAACTAGAATTAGAAAATAGATCATCATTTCTGATACATGATTATTCGATAATTAATCCCTAATTTCTTTTTCTTTTTTTGGGAATAACTCCTCCATACTTTTCAGAATTTTTTATTTAGAAAAAAATCAAAATATTATAAAGGATTTGAAAACATTATCAGAATTTTTTTGTTCAAGAACTTAATCGTTCTTTTTTGTTATTACACTTCGTTATAATTACCTATTAATGCTTCTAAATTTAACTAAAGATATTATTCACTCAATAAAAAAAGATAGATAATTCGATCATTTGGAGTGATACTGCGCAACGAAATACTGAATCACAATTGCAAATTATTTTGTATATTTTTCTTTCAAATTTGGTGGTTTACATAATTATGGGCTATAAAAATAAAATAATAATAATTAGAAACAAATTGGTGCGCATCTTTTCCAGCGCTATTTTAAGCATTTTTATTAGATGTCGTAAATTTATCGATAATCAAATTTACATTAATTCGATTTAAAAATTTCAGACATCATTTCTTGACTATAATTATTTTTTTTCTTCTTCATTGTGTTGCGACTAATTTTCTTAAAAATCAAAGAATGAGAATGCAAAGCGCTTTCCCGAGGAAAGGGCAGGTGCTTTAATTATCAATAAATTTTATATTGATTGATGCAATAATATAAGTTTCACTTTTCTTTATTTTATTTATTACTACTTTTTTGATCGTAAGCTGAAGGGATATTTTCTTTAATCACATCTGCTGCTGCAGTACTAATACTTTATTATTAATTTAATAAGTATTATTCAAGACAAAGATACTCGAATTGAAAGGGCAGGAAGAAAAACAGATGTCGCAAATAATTCATAAGTTTTTACTTGTACTTGAACTTCTTGAAGATGAAGAAGTTATAGAGTATAACTTTGTATGAAAACCTATAAAAAAATTATTTATACACTAATAGTTTAATAAATGATAACCGAATAATGAGTAAATTTAAAAAATTCAATTTTATTACCTTTTGACTCTTACCACGAAAAAAGGGTTAAAATATATGAGGGTTAAAAAATGTTTGAAATTAAAAAATGGGACAAATTATAAATCACTGAATTTTTCTCATTAGATTCGTTCGAAGATAAGGCTTCTGCAGTTATTTTTGTCATCAAAATTGTTAGATAACTTATCGATAATACGTGTCTTCCTGTATTTTTACAGATATTAAGCGTTTGCAATCTCAGATAAAACATTAATTGAAAAAAAATTTTATGCTTCGATTAATTATTTTTCTAATCATGAAAACCTGCGAGGTTTATAAACAGAAACAGTTTAAGTCCTTAATTGCAAAAAAAATAATTATAGAACACGTTCTGTAATGGCATAAAAGTTTTACTTAAATAATTGAATTTTTTGAAACCTTTATTAATAAAAACATTTTTCTTTTGCTATTATTTCGATACAACTAGTAGTAACGTATTATTAATAGAGAAAGAAATGTCATTAATTAGTTAATATGGCTTATAAAGCGTAACAGTATTTGGTTTGCAAAAAATTGTATTTGTCATTTGTTAGAAAAAATTTAATATGAAAATAATAAAATCGTTTATAATATACTACTCGTAACTTTATTATCAACACGAGCCAAAACGCAGAATAATAAACGCAAATACAGGTATACATTCGCTTTTCGCATTGTAATGCGTATTGATTTTACAGTTAAAATAAAATTAATTTTTTGCAAAATAAAATTTACTCTTAATGAAACTTGAGATTCAATATTCGGTTCAACACAATATAGCCGTTAATGCAAAACATACTTTTTTGAAAAAAAGCTCTTTAAAAATTTTTTCTTTTCAATCGAGTAGTATAAGTTGAAGAAAAAAAGAAATTTTTTTGCTACTTATATTTTTTT
>JAQIVF010001513.1:0-13791 GCA_034698365.1 Steganacarus magnus | reverse complement strand
TCAAGCAATTGGTTGTGTGTGTCGTTCACGTATTCCACTGAATAGTTGTTGCGTTTCACTAATTTCCACACTTTATCATTAAAGCAATCGATATCTACTTTCCATTGTCTCCATTCTGACAGTTTTGTTTCGTTCGGCGGTTTCGTAATATACTGGTGTAACGATTCGATGTCACTTTCATCGATATTGATATCGCAAAACATATTGCACTCAAATAATAGAAATATTAATATTATAACTACATATCCAAACATTTGTGCAAAATTAGATAAACCGATGAAATATTCAATTAAGAGTTTACTTGAGTTATGATATATTTGAGAGCTAATGTTAAAGTATTTAAATATTTTAGTTTTTTCAAATTGATATCTCGAGCGCTTAAATGGCTCATTGAATAATAGTTACCAAGGGGTTTGTGCAGATTAAGGGCGGCAACAATATCTATTATTAACATTGTTGTGAAAATAATGACTTACTTATTTCTAACAATACACTAACCTAATGTTCACGCGCAAACTTAACTAAAAACTTAAGTAAAGTAAAAAACTTATTTCTATTGTTTAAAATACACATTGTTGCCGCCCTTAATCTGCACATCATCCGTTACCAATGTTAACAATGTTACAATGAAATAACGGCAATAAATATTTAAATCATCATTTTAACAATTAAGTATTATTATAAGTAAAGTGTAATCCGTTCAAACCTACTTAAAAACTAACTAAATAAATATAATTAAAGAGTTTTTTTACAACAATACTACAGATAAATCGAAGTACTGTCTAATTATCGACATAAACCTAAATTATTGTAAATGAATCACAAAATAATTTATTGCGCGTGAATTTCGTTTCAAATAATTTGCGTTAATATGAAACTTGCGATACATATGAAATAATTAAGATATCGCACCGTTTCATATTAACGCAACAACAATCAAATTCATCAATTGTCAAACTTTTCATTTTAAAATTCATATTAATGAAAGATACTGTTGCGCACTTAATTATTAAAAAGTTAAACCGTTAAATTATCGAGCTTTTGCAGCAATAATAGTTTAAAAGTTTCAAAAGTATATATCTATAAGCTTATAATATCCCGAGCGCATTATTGCATAAGAGAGTGCGCTAACAATGTTGTCATCAAATAACGGCATAAAATATTTAAATTATTATTTGACACTTAAATATTTTGGGTAATACTTAACTCTAAACGTATTGTTGTTAAAAATTAATATATCTAAGCGCTAACTTAGTTATATGTTATTATTTATGACTTTATGGCGCGATTTATGGCGCAGCTTAATAGTAAAGTACTGATAAAAAATTATTTAATTGAGTGCAATAATTAACAATACTGGATATGCTTGCACAGCATTTTAAAAATTGTAAATTTATATTTATATTCGATAACTATTAGTATAACCAACCCCACAGGTTTCACTTGATTTTCCAGGTATCCAAAGATCATCTAAGAATTTAGGCAATAGTCAATGTAGAATTTGGAACATAATCAGTTCAAATTCATTTGAAAATTTAAACATTTATAAAGTTTTCAAAGTATAAACTAAAAACAGTTTCGCGAACACTGAAGCCACACGAAACAGCAATATACGTAATACTTATAAGTAGAGATGAACAAAAGCTCAGCTGGAGCTGAGCTAGCTGCAGCTCGAGCTGAATTTCAGCTCAGATATTTGAGTTTTAGAGCTGAACATATCAGCTTAGCTCAAATGTAAACAAGCTCAGCTCAGCTCAGCTTTTAGCTCAAGCTCAAGGTGTGAGTTGAAAACTTAAAAATCTTAGTGAAAAATAGAATTTTTTTCAAGTTTTCTGATTAATTCGACAATTTTTTTTATTTTCTTCTAGTAATTGATTCTTTTTTACTTTTTAATATTATTAACGTAGTGTAAACACTTAAATTAATTTTCCATCAATTGTTTAAGTGTTTTTAGAAAAAATAAATGTATTTTATAAAAAATTCCAGCTCATCAGCTCAGCTCAGCTCCGACATGTTCCAGCTCAGCTCGGTTGGTTTCGAGCTGAATTATAAATCAGCTCAGCTCAAATTAAAAGTGATCAGCTCAGCTCAGCTCAGCTCCCAGCTCAGCTAAAGCTCTTGATTTCGAGCTGATGTTCATCACTACTTATAAGTAATTTTGACAACACAACACAACACATTACTTAGAATTGTTTGTATATACAAATTCTATTTTTATAGTAATCAAAAACAAATAAAATAAACAAATCCATAAGTTTAATCTCAGTTTTTGAATAGTATTCTGGGAAAAAAGAAAAGTGTTAGTACTGTAGTATTGCTGGCTTAAAATGTTTTTTTTATCGAACATAAGGCTAAGCCATAATCTGTCAAAAACAGACATTAATGTGAAAACTTTTTTGTTGTTGATTTTTTTGTTAATTACGTACGGTATGGCATACTCGATCACATTTATTTGCGTTTTACATTTAGATTATATTTCTTTGTGCATCAAATATTTATCCACGACCTTATAAATAGCTGCTGGATGTTTCAATAAATGTTCTATTTATTCATTATCTCTCTGCGATTTTAATATTTAATTAGATTTTAGTAAAATAAATAATGTATAGTAACACTGAGAAACAAAAAAAATAATTTTAGTGATCAATTTTTGCGTAATAATGCAGTTATAACTAATTAAATAAAGGGTCGTTTAGGTTAATGTCAAGGGTTTTTATATTAATATCATCACTAAAGTGCGATACGGAATCATCGACACAGTTATTTCAACTTCTAATATATTTAGAATGTAATCGTTTGTTTGTTTTTTTATTGAAAAAAATCTTATTTAATTAAATAAGTGGTTTACAAAATGATGCAGTATTATTGCATCGTATTATTGATGTGTTTTAACGCGTTAATTGCATTAGTGATATGTTATTACATTGATTACAGTGACCACTGTGTTATTAAAATAAAACCAAATCACAGCAAACATTTAGATTTGCTAAAACAATTAGAAACTGTGCACAATGTAATCAAAAATTTATTGAATAAAATAAAAAAAAATAAATCTTTTTGAATTATTTTGAATTAACTTTTTATTTTGAAAATTAATACATCATAGCTTGATTTCTGGACACATCCACATCACGATTTGCGTCCAATATTGACGCACTTGAGTGCGTCACAAATCGAAGTGGTGTCGCATCACTTAAACCAGTCGAACATTTGCTACGAAATAGTGTCAAACAGTTTGCAGCAAATGATTGACAAACAACGCGCAAAACGATCGTATAATACATTACCTGATAAGGTGTTCAACTACGAGTCGTATCACTCATACTCCGAGATTGTCGAGCAGTTGAAATTTATTGGCAAAAAGAAAGAGTCTGGTAATTGAAAATATTCTAAGTTTGACACATATTATGATTTTTTAGCTGCTATATGTCGAACTTATTATAAATTGTAATACATATTATCTTTCTTAAGAGAGAGTAAAAATTAACGCGTTTGGCATTGGACTCACGTACGAGAAACGGGTGATACCTGCCATTTCCATCACTAGTAGTAATCAAAATTTAAGCAAAAGAATAGTAATCTTTGAATGCGGTATAGTTTTCTTATTAGCAAATCATACAATTATTCCCGAGTAATGATTTTAGTGTTGTTTTTTCGAGAAGGTATTCACTCTCGAGAATGGATATCGCCAGCTGCCTGTCTATGGATAATGAATGATTTGATTACTAATGCCGCAAACGCTCAGCGTTTGGATAAGTTTCACTTTCTTATTGTTCCCGTACTTAACAGTGATGGTTACGATTACACGTGGAATACTGACCGTTTGTGGAGGAAATCTAGAGCAGTACTACAAAATTCCACGTGCATTGGCGTTGACCTCAATAGGAAGTAAAAATTTTACCAGAAAAAAAAATTAAAATTAATTTGTTTAATTATTTTTCACTTCCAGTTGGGACTCGCAGTGGTGCGCAAAACACGGCGCATCTGATGATCCGTGCGCTAACACTTATTGCGGGAACAGTGCGTTCTCGGAAAAAGAATCGCTAGCGATGGCAATATTGGTATACGAAAGAAGAGAGAAGATTGCGGCATATTTCTCACTTCACAGCTACAGTCAAAGATGGATGTATCCGTGGGGTTACACTAAAGCGTTGCCACCTAACCATCAATTACTAGTACGAAATTCACTACTCATTTAACACTTGATTTACTAATTTAATTTTGATTAACATTTAAATCTCTCAACAAATTAAGCATAACTTATCGCGTGATGCTGTGGACGCTATTAAATCAGTGGATGGCCTCGTTTATCAATATGGTTCACAGAGTAATACCCTCTGTGAGTAGAATTTTTCTTAAAAATAAGTACTGTATGTGGTTTGCGGTCTTTCTTTAAAAATTTTTTAAAAATAATTTTAAATGCTCTTCCATTATGTGGTAAATTTACTAATATAAATCAGCAAATGATAGCTTGCTTCTAAAATCTTTTCGCTTGCTGTTTCACATTCTCTGACATTTCTATTATGCGTATGCATTTCTAGATGCAACAACCGGTGACAGTACTGACTGGGTTTACGACACCATTGGCGTCAAAATAGTATTTGCTCTGGAATTGCGTGACGACGGAGTGCATGGTTTCTTACTGCCATATTATCGCATAAGACAGGCGAGCAGTGAAATATGGCTTGGAATTAAAGCCGTCATCGACCAAATATAAAACAAAATACTATTAATTTTTAGATATATTTGTGGAGTGTTCAGTGTCGCGCAGTGTTGTCGGGCGACAATTAAAATAAATTATATGTAAAATTAATATATGATTACACTCTTAGTTTAGGATAAACTGATTAAATTATTATTAAGTTTTAATAAAAACTGAAAAAGTGAAAAGTTTTAACATTATTATATCACAATAAACACGCATAAAGTGATTATCGTTATATGTAAGTAATTTCCGGTTCTCAAAGTGAAGTCTCGTAATAATACAGGAAGTTTACCATTGAACTTGTAAACGGAAAGTACTTATTATGCACAAAACATAAACACGTTAATAACCATTTGAATCTCTGGCTGGAAGAAATTTTTTTCTATGCCAAAATGATCACCAAATCAATGCTCATTTCACTTTCACTTTACTATAATACGGTTAATTTGTGGCAACCGATATTTGTGGTGTGGTTTGTTATTAGCTGCAACAACTGGACCACTGTTGCCAACACCGAAAAACAACGCGTATGTGAGCTGATAAGCATACCAATGTGTCGCGGTATTGGTTATAATTACACTGTTATGCCCAATCAGTTAAGTCACAAAAATCAAGCCGAAGCTGGACTCGAGGGTAATTAAACTTGTAATGAAAAAAAGAGAATTTGTGCATATATTAAATAAATATAGATAATTACTAAATGCTATAGAATCAGAAATTTTCAAATTTTTACTCACTTTCAAACATTAATCACTGTTAACTAAAAGTCTCTGTAATTTTTTTTGTTAAATTCGTTTCATACAATCCTATGTTAATAATAAATACTATAAAATTAAATTTTTAAAATAAGACCATAAAATTTTAAGAACAGTCCATCACTTTTGGCCGCTTTTGGAGATCGAATGCTCGAAGGATTTGAGATTTTTCTTATGCGCACTCCACGCACCGGTATGTATCGAAAACAACGCCGAAACACGAGTAACGGTGTGTCGGTCTGTTTGTGAGCGTGCGGTATGTGTGTGAACAACAACACTACACTGAAAACAAAAAATTTATTCAATATGTATGATCGCTTTGTTTAGAGAGATGGTTGCGCTCCTATTATGAAGCAGTACGGCTTTGCGTGGCCCGAAGCTTTGGCGTGCAATGATTTACCCTTACGTGGGGATCAGCAACGCTTTTGTGTTGACGAGATAAAAGGTATGAGACCTAATGTTATGCGTTGTTTCATTAATAAATCATGTTTTATTTTAAAGTGAATTTTAAATTTATTTTTTTAATCGCGATACAGATGTAAAACTAATTGAAGCGAAATTAAAAAGTATGCAACCAAATAAAACAGACAAACATGATGATCACAATGTCAGTGAAAATAGCAATAAAAATTCTGTCGAAACTGATCCAACAACCGATCGAAATGTAGACGAGAATAATAATAATAATAATAAGATCAAAGTTACAGACACTAAAAGCACTGAACACAGGTTCGCGCTTAGCGTCACTGATGCCAGCATCCGAAAGCAACAACTCGTATGCGAACCAATAAGTATGCCCATGTGTCGCGGTATTGGGTATAATTACACTGTTATGCCCAATCATTTCAATCACGAAAATCAAGATAAAGCATCACTTGAGGGTAATTAAAACTTTTTTAGTAAAGAATTTTTAGATTATTGGCCACAAAGTTTTGAGTAAATGATGGTTATTGGGGTTTTTTGCATAGCGTTTGACAGCACTAAAGTTTTAGATTCATAGTTTATATTATCATTTTGAACAGAAAATTGCATTAATCATAAAATGTTGTGCATTTAGACACCCGTTAAGTAAATAAATAGAAAAAAATTACGAAATTATTAACTGAAAATTTAAAAAAAAGTGTGATAAAAAAGAAAATTTAATTCAATGTTCGAAAATTATTGAATTTCCTTTACAAAATTATTTGACAGTAAAAATTTCAATGATAAAAATTACAAAATCCGAAGACGTTTATTAAAGTTTTGTATATAGTAATAGCTTATGAAATATAATGATTACACTTTAAAAATTTTGATTCAATATCTGCTCTGGTTTGCTGGTTAGTAAACAATAGCCTAAAATCTGAGTTTTGCACTTAACTTTTATCACTGAAATGATGAGTATTGCAAACATAAAGCGGTAGTACTAAATGGAAAAATTAAATGTAATAATTTTGATAATAGTTCATCAATATTGGCCACTCGTGAGGATAAGCTGTTCAGAGCAATTGAAACTTTTCTTGTGTTCGTTATACGTTCCGATATGTATTGAAAATTACGCTGAAACACGAATACCGGTATGTCGGTCTGTGTGCGAACGTGCGGTATGTGTTACACGTGTATTAAACACTGTTCGGCAAAAAATGAAAATTTATTTTAAATTATCGGTTTGTCCAGAGAGAAGGTTGCGCTCCTGTTATGAATCAATTCGGCTTTGCGTGGCCCGAAGAATTGGGGTGCAATGAGTTACCCGTAAGCGGAGATCAGCAACACTTTTGTGTTAACGAGATAAAAGGTATTAAATATGTTGTGTGTTGTGTTGTGTTGTGTTGTGTTGTCATTTAATTAATAAATCATTTTTTAAGTGACTTAAATGTTTTAATAGTTATCTAACATTTATTTTCTCACTTGCGGTACACAGATGTGAAACTAATAGAATCGAAATTAAGAAGTATGCAGCGAACGCACAACAAAATTGACCAACAAGTTGATAGTACGAGTGCTGAAATTTCAAACGAAAATGAGTTATCTTCGCCGACAACCGATCGAAACGTGCGCGAAATTAAAACAACAACAACCGATCGAAACGTTCGCGGAATTAATCAAAGCATCGCTTCACACACCGAAAGCACTGAACAAACTATTGACAAAAGCGATAGCGTATCGAGTAATGAAGTTGCAATTAATAATACTAATAATAGTGTCGCACAACATCGTACTGCTAACGCTTCGGAGATTACCGAATGTGTAGTTGATTGCGATAAAAATGACGCACTGTTGCGCAAACAGTTAATGAATTTGTCGGAAATGATTCAAAAATGTTTAACATTTTTAAATAGATTACTAGAGACAAGCGGACGTAAAATGACCAATGCATAAACTATTACATAATTTTCGATAATGTTTTTCATAATTTTTAAAAAATACTACTAAACGTTTGTAACCTTTTTAATAAGTATGATACGATACGCGAAATTTTGATACTCAAAGCATTATAGTAATTATACTAATTAATAATGTAAAGTAATTATACAAATGTTTCATGAAAATTCTTCGGTAATTGGAAGCCTGAAATAAAATTATATTTGCTCAAATAATTTAGTAAATGACAAACAAATAGTGTAGTAAAGCAAATTTGCCACTTTTGTGGTGAATTGTGTGGTAAAAATATTTTAGAACAACGCTGGAGTTAAAGTATTTAAACAGTTTTTAGTCGATAAGCTTACGACTAGTTATACGCTATAAAATATTTTGAAACACAATAGTTTTTATCAAAGATAGAAATTAAATTCACAGCAAATAAAAAGTATAAAATTCGCGTTACATTAAGAAAAAAGACTATTTTCATTAAATTCTTCAAATTGAAATACTACTGCATCATAAAATGCAGATCTGAGATCTGATTGCAGTCTGTATTTCATGCATCTCATAAAATGCAGTACAGATTCTGCTCAACCTTTCGATAATTACAACAAAAACCACAAGAAAAATATAATAAAAATAAAATAATTATAAAAAACACCAAATTATGTGTGAAGATAACAAATTGCGACTCTAAGTAACTGGTCCTTAGCAACATTATTAAAAAAATTAGTACATTAAAAGAATAGATTGCAATTCTTTTAGGCGACGACGTGTTATAACTGCAATGTTTTTATTACTATATTTTGTAAAGCAAAACAGTCTCGAAACAAAAAAGTAATCATCGTTTATTTTGAAAAGTAAATATCTTTTTTTTCACTCATTAAATAAAAATGATTGACTAAAACAAAGCAATGTTTATGCATTCACTGTTGTGGGCATTCATTAATGTTATCGAAACAAATTCGAACCGTAAAAATAATTTGATCGAAAAAGTGTACAATTTATTGCTTAACGAGTCCTACAATGTGTCGGAACTGTTCAAAATTAATAACAACAACATTTACGAAAAGAACTTGAGTTCTCTGCTGGAAAAGTACAGGTCGTGTTACGAAGACTCGCTTAATATCGACCAGTATTTGTTTAATGGCCGATACGGCAAAGAGTTCAACGAAAAAGAGTTGATAGGAAGGGGCGGTTTCGGTCACGTTTATAAAGTTTCAAACAAACTCAACAAAATTGATTACGCGATGAAAAAAGTTAGGATTGTTGGTAACGAAAAGATTAATTATCTGCTTATAAAACATGAAATAACTTTGATTCGATTTACAGGCGATAGTTTAGGCGAAGAAATAAATGAGGCGCTGAACGAAATCGAAATCTGGGCGTCGCTTAAGAGTGAATTCATTGTCGAATACAAGTCAAGTTGGATCGAAGACATTGTGTATAAATACGATTACCGCTACGACGAAGACGACACGGTAGCGGATGCGAGGTTCGAGAACGAGTTCAAGTACACCACTAACTACACGCTGTTCATTCAAATGGAGTTGTGTGACACCACACTCGACAAACTGATGCAAGAACTGAATGCGGCACTGCATCAGAGCGATCGCTGCGAACTAAAGCCGATCGGCGTTTATATCGCGTGTCAGCTGTTTTTAGAAGTGGTCGAAGGTTTGGATTATCTTCACTCTCAACGGCCACCGCTTATACACAGAGATATCAAGCCGTCAAACATACTGGTGAAGCAACACTCAAAAAACGCACATTTCATTAAAATATGTGATTTCGGTTTGACGACGTATCACAAGAACCATTCGATGACACACACTCAAGGGAAGGGCACGTATCCGTATATCGCGCCAGAGGTCGACGAGGGAAGAGATTACAACGAAAAGTCTGACATTTTCAGTTTTGGAGTTTTAATGGATGCGATATTAAGCAACAAAAGGTAAGTTTCATAAGTAATAGATATTCGCAATTCATATAACTACGATGTATACTGTACTTTAAAATGTTCGTATATATGCTTCAATTCCAGCCATCATTCATGTTGAATACATTTTTCTGGATTTTAATTTCAAATAATAAAAGCATTTTTTAAAAATCAGATGAATGAAACTTTTAGTTTTATATTCTAATTAAAATAATTTTTTTTCTTTTAGCAGAAGTTCAATTTCATCGCCATTGAGCATAGAACCACCGGTGAACAGCAAACACCACGCAGATAACGAAATCGACGATTATTTAGACCATTGTTGCGTCGAGAAAATGCGAAATATATTCACTAATATCTTAACACTGCAGAGTCAAAACCCGGATCTGCGTCCGAGCTCTAGTGAAATACTTAATAGAGCCGAGAATTATAGTTTATCGTTCGA
Source organism: Steganacarus magnus (assembly GCA_034698365.1). NCBI lineage: Eukaryota > Metazoa > Arthropoda > Arachnida > Sarcoptiformes > Steganacaridae > Steganacarus > Steganacarus magnus. The sequence continues at coordinate 3,607 of JAQIVF010001513.1, read as the reverse complement.
TGATATTAAAACCTGTTCACAGTTAACCGATTTTATATACGATTGTTCTAACGCTTCGTTCGATAATCATTTGCTGAATCAAATTTTTCTGAAACACTTAAAATTAAACGTTTTGCGAAACAAAACCGATAGTCTAGAAAACTATATTAAATCAAGTGTTGGCGACAAAGCGGTTGAACTAGTCTTAAAGAAGAAAGTGTTGCACGCCATCAATATTTGCAGCACAGTATCGGAAATAAAACAGTTCATCGAAGAAGTGGTTAGAAATTGGAAATGTATTGCGATTGCTGTGCAGCGCAATATTATGGACAATTTTGTTGAGGCAGCGGCGAAACACTTGATCGATCATTTTTCGTATTACGACGAGAACACCAATAATCTAGTAATTTTATTAAAACGAGTGGACGTTTTTTACGTCGATTTTATTCTCAATAGAAGAGAGAAATTAAACTTAACTTTTAATGACACCGAAAGTGAAGAAAGCCTAACGATAATTATTAAGTGTTTGAATGAAAACGATAGCCTAGACATCAGTATTTTGAAAAACCACCAATTCTTCAGTAATGCCTGTCTGTTTAAGTATCTAAAAAATGCGAGCTCAATATACTACACAAAACGCAAACTATTCATATTAGCTGACGACCGATCGCTGTATTACTGCGATGGTCTCCTGTATGACGTGAAAGAGATAGAGATAGACAGCAACGAAGTGACGCAAATCGTGTACAATGGAAGTCACTTTATGGTTGTGATGAGTAGCGGATCGATTCTGTCGTGGGGTCGCAACAAATATGGTCAGTTGGGCAATGGAACGGCCAATAATAACAGCGACCCGAAAGTTATCGCTAACTTGAAAGAGAAAATAGTGGCGAAAGTGTGCAGCAGTTACGAGCATTCAGTTGCGCTCATCAGTGACGGACTTGTATACGCTTGGGGTCACAATAACTACGGTCAGTTGGGATGCGTTCGATCGCAAGACCAACTCAGTCCGGTTTGCATAGATTTTCCGAAATGCGTAGCTATTGTGGACATTTCGTGCGGTTCTTATCACACTTTCGCTGTGAGCACTGGCGGTCAACTATTTTCTTGGGGTCTGAATAGTGACGGACAGTTAGGGTTCGAGGATAGGATCGATCGAAAAACTCCCGCACTTATTGACAGTAAAGCGTTCGGCAATGAACCGGTTATTAAAGTGCTGTGCGAAAAGCATAACAGCTTTATTCTAACAAATGAGGGCAATGTCTACAGCGCTGGACGTCTTAACTCGTCATCAGTTTTTCAGCAAATAAATCGAGTGTCGGATAGATTTATCGATATTTTTCTAAACAATTCGCATCTATTAGTGGCGTTGTCTACAACTAAGTATTGTTACGTTTACGGGTTTATCTCGAATTCACACGAGAAAATGTTTCAACCGTACCTAACATTTACCACATTTAAATCGATTCATAACTGTTTTTTCGTGTTCACTGAATCACAATACACGCACAAACCACTGCTACTGAATGGTATGAGCAATCAAACCGAACACTTGGAGTATAATATGATTGAAAAGCTGAACGAAAACATTTGCTACAATCCTTATATAATACCGATGAACATCGGAAATATTGAATTACCGGAATTACTTCGGAAAGTGTTGAATAACTGCGTTTCGTTTCATAGCATCAAATTAGCGATCGAGAGATTAACACCATTTCGTTGCTATTTTCTCAACTCATCCGAACAATCGATTAACAGATTTGCATCGGTTATCAAACAAAATCGGTTCGAGTGTGTAATCATACACGAACTGAGTTTAGAGGTTGTAATTGTTTTGTTTGATTATGTCTATTATCGAATCATTGATTTTTGTTCGAAAAGAAACGATGTTTCAATCGATATCCGAAGAATAGACTACTTTTCTTTAATCGAATTTCAGCAGAATTTTCTAAATTTCGCAGAGGATATTATCGCGAGTTTTGATTTTAAAAACTGGTCTGTTTTCAGGGAAATGAATTCACCGATTCATCACATTTATTCACTGAAATCAGTGAAACTGTTTGCCATCGACTATGAGCGAACATTTTTCATAACAAAAGACGATAAAGTGTTTTCGTTGGGAGATAACCATAATGGTTGTCTGGGCATCGAAACCGACACTGAATTCATTTCAACGCCTCATCAAATCAAAGAGTTGTGCAACAAAAACATTGTTCGATTTGTGTTCGCTTGCGATTATATGGCAGCGCTAACAACCGATGGCAATGTCTACACGTGGGGCAACAACTTTAAGGGACAACTGTGTCACAAAGACGAGAATAAGTGTTTTAAGCCCAAACCGATTAGCATTTCGATTGAGATACGGGTTAAGAATCTATACTGCGGTCCGTCAAACATGTTAATACTGACCGAACACCACAACCTGTTTATAGTGAAAAATAATGTGACACTAGAGATAAACTACAGAAGTTTGGAAAGTATTCGAGTGTACGACGAGAGGAAAAACTTTTTCTGCTCAAACAATGAGAACGTTTTCCTCATAACCGAATACTATCTCTACATTCACGACATCGCGCGACACGACTACCGGTTCTATAATCTAGAAGAATACGAGCCGTTGTATGTCGTGAACGTGAACTGCGAGTCAATGCGTGAGTTTAAGAGTGTAATGCTTTCCTCAACCGGAGACATATATGAGATCACGTTTAGTAGGGTTGAGATCAATAAAGAGTACAAATTAGAAGTGAGAAAAATTAATGAAAACAACACTAAATTTGTGGACATTTGTTACTCGAAATCGTCGAATACTTTTGTGGCGCAAACCACACATGGAAACTGTTTTCTAATGAACGGTTGTGTGGTTCGGTTAACTGAGACGCCGTTCACTCTAATGGATAATGCGCTCGCAGTTTATAGTGAACCGCAAGTCACAAACCATAACATAGAGTTAGCGAAATGCAATAAAGTTGCGCATAAAAAGTCGAATTAGAGTTTAGTTTTTGTCTCTGTCTCTGTAAATATAAGTTTTGTTGTATAAAGTTGTTAATTATTTATTATTATTGTTATTACTTTAGTGCCAGACAGACACTCGAGTGCTTCGATTGATTTACTATTAAATTGGTTTAAATTACTAAAAGATATGAGTAGTGATGGGCATCAGCTCGAAACTTAGAGCTGGAACTGAGCTTAGAGCTGAACTGAACAAAAACATTTAATACGAGTTTAGCTGATTTTAAATTCAGTTCGACTGTCAATGAGCTTAGCTGAATTATTTCGAACTGAGCTGAGCTGATGAGCTGAAATTTTCAGTGCTAGTGCATTTGAGCTGAGCTGATTTATGTAAAAGCTGAGCTGAGCTGATATTATTTTTAAATAATTTAGCTTAAAATTTAGAATTTAAAGACCTTTATTGGCTTATATTATTAAGGAACAGCTTAAACACACTAAAATAACTATAGATAATCTATATGTACTTTAATTTATAATTACTCCAAATTTAGTTTTTTTGACTTGCAGTTCGATATCAAAGCTTGAGTTGAAAGTAGAGCTGGGCGCGGATGCGGATTAAAGCGGATCGGATGCGGATTTAAAAAATTTTTAGCGATTTTTGCGGATGCGGATAACT
>JAQIVF010001512.1:0-13794 GCA_034698365.1 Steganacarus magnus | reverse complement strand
TTTAATTTTACCAATTTCCCGAAAATCAAAATCTCTATTAATATCGGGAGTTTCCCGGTTTTTCACATTCTTAATTTTTAGTATATTTTTATTTAGATAACGCGCGCGCTATACACCCTAATTTACGGTAATCAAAAGGAATATAAAATAGACGGTTGTAGTGGAAAATCTTTACAGTCTGTTAACCAGTTATTATTTTTATTATAAAGAAATCTTCTAAAATGGTATTAAATTCAAAGCTTACATAATAATACAGGCCGACTGATTCTGTATGGTATGTAGCGTGACCAACCCTCCCGGTTTGACTGGGAATCTCCCGGAATTGATTTCCTTGTTTTTTCAAGGCTCCCGGGCAATGTCAGACCTTGATGTTCAAATCTCTCGGAACATAAAAATAAGTATTAATTATAATTTTATATACTTTATAACAACATTATTTGTGTTTTATAAAATTTTATGAAAATTTTAATTTAATTAAAAGCGGAATATTGTGTTAATTTAAACATAAACATGTACTTTTTGGTTTAAAATAATACAAAAATAAATTATAAGCTAATAAATCTGAAAATTCAGTAGAAAATATATAATTTTGTTCCAGCAATTTATAGATTTCTTTTATTAAAAATATCTTCCGGTCAACTCCCGGTGAAATTCTAAAAAATTTTAGAAATCTCAAGGAATTTACTTTAAATAGTTGGTCACACTAATGGTATGTGAAAATTCTAACCTACGCTATAAGTGAGTCGTTTGACTATCGTGTGTTTACTCTGCTGTGTGTTTGTTCAACTTTTGAAATACTGTAATCACTAATACAGAAAATCAATACTACACCCACAGATTGAGTTGATATATATTAATGAGACAAAACTTCATAAAAAGGTTTTTACCTGACATAGCAATAAATTAACTATTTAGCAATTTAATTGGTTTTCATTAGTGAATTGTGCTTATCTTTTATTTAGTTTTTTTTGACAGCGAAATTACAAAAGACGTTTCGAAATAAATAAGTGAATAATACATTAATATTTGAAGCGCTGATAGTGAGTGAGTGTTTATATCACAATTAAAATCAAATTTCGTGTGATTTTTATTTTGTACAAAAAATATAATTTCGTATTGCTTTCTAACTCCAAGGTTTTTTTTAATAAAGTTCTAACTATTTTTACTGTCAAAAACTACGTATAAGATAATAATAATAATTCATTAAAAAAAACTTCATTAAACAGGACTCCGATTCACTTCAAATCAGTAAACAAAACTGAACATCACATTAAGAGTTTTGAAACAAAAATCAGTTGTGAGCAATAATAGCAAATAAATTATAATTAATAGAAAAATCACTAAAAGAAATTAATATATGAATATAAATTAATATACATTAACTTCAAAGTTTGAAACACAGCACAGCAACAGTAAAAATTTAAAAGTGATGCATCTATTTTCTCAATGAGTTTAAAATCTCAATAAAAATTTTAATTATGGATCTGATGATGCGATTGAGAGCAATCGCGAAATATTATCCATTTCAAGTGGATTTTCTCACTGTCCAGTAAGTGAATTAAAACTATAAATTAATATATGTTATATTTATTTATATATATTTATATCAATATATTTGAAACCATTGTATAAATTAATTATATAATATTAAATTTTTTATAGTGTTTAATATTAATATAAAATTGTTTAAATTTGAGATTACGTTCACATTTAATTTTGTAAAAGCTTGGAAAATACACGCACACATTCACACGAGGCATTTATTTATTATGACACACGTGTTAACATTTCTATAACATGTCATGTATTTTATTTAATAATAAACACATTATTACTAATAAAATATATAAAAGCAATAACTAGTACGTCAATTGGTGTGTGTGTGTGTGTGTGTGACACACGCCTTATTATATCAATAATGATTAAATGATGACAACACCCGCATACAACTCAGCAGCGCATATCAAAACACTAGTCGTGTGTGTGTTTGTGTCAATAAAGTAGTTGTACAAATAAATCATGTTATATCAATTTAAATCAATGTGATTTTATAAGTGAGAAGCGACGGAATAGATTAATAAGTTATTATCAGAGATAGGATTTTTGGTTAAACTGTAATATATAGTTAATTTTATATATATATATATATATATATATATATATCGATTTAACATTTACTATTAATAATAAACTGATTATTGATAATTTATAGCTTATAAAAATAACAAATTCTAAAAATAGTTTTTAATATTATTTTCTTAGAGTGATATATTTTTTTCTTATTTGTAGTGAAATACAATCAAACATAACAAAAACACGTATCAATATTTTTTTTTAAAAACCTTATTAAAGATAGAATAGTTTATCGATTTTTGATTTTATAGCATATAAACATAGAATAAATATAGCAAACATGAAATAATAATAATTTAGAGCCTCAAACACATAGCATTTGCTTGATTTTTATTTCACGCGTTAAAAGCTTATAAATTCTTTTTTTTTTGCTATTCTAATGGAAAATTTTGTAAATTTTATTTTATTTTTGCTAACGTTGCAAATTTACCTATCAAAAAAAATTTCGTTTAATACCATACGGATTAACAATATTAAAAAAACAAAAGAACATAAAACAATCAAATTTTATATTAACAAAATTAACAGATTATAAAGCTCTCTCAATTGTATATATTGTAATGCAAGTCAAATTCAAGGTTTAAGAATAAATATATGCTATTTTCTAAAATTTTTAATGCATTTTATAGCGCTAATTAATATGCTAATTCTTGCTATAATTTATTTGCGACTCTAATAATAACATATTAAAACAAAAATTTTCTGACCAAATATTTAAGAATACAATGTATTCATTAGAGATTCATATAAATTCCACGCTTATTTAGTCGGGTAATCATTTTGCACACCACTTGGCATATATGGCGGGATATTTGAATAATTCGGTGGCTGTTGTGGTAGCGGTGGTCCACCATATACACCCATACCAGCAGTGTATTGCTGCTGTTGCTGTTGCGGATACATCGGCTGACCAATGGCATCGGTCGGATACAACGGAATCACAGTTTGCGGCACTGGCTGTGTTGTCTGTACAGTGACCATAGGATACGCACCCATTTGTGCTCGAGATCTGTGCAGGTCTCTGGCGAACACAAACGCCAGTATTGTTATGGCGAGGTTGACTAATGCTGAGCCAACATTGTTGAATGTGATCAGAAACGAGACAATACTGAAAAATGCGCAAATTGACATGAGTATGGCGAATGTCAGCGTTAGACATAAGTTTTCTTTGTATGCGCCGAACAGACCAAATAAGTCGATAATTATCGATAAAATTGCCACAAAAATTAGAAATCCTTTCACGATATTCTGTGCAAAAAAGAATATTTGTTTGTTGTTTTTTGAGCGAAACGTTTTTTATGTGTAAAAGCATTTTTTTAATTAAATTTAAAACATTAAAAGTTTATTTTAAAAAATATTTAATTAAAAAATTAACTTTAACTTATTTGCATTTTTTATGTTAAAAATAGTTGTCTACCGAAAATAACTACAAAGTGATTTCATTCATTTTTGCTAATTCTGTTCTAAAAAAACATCAAACGTCAGTGACTTTCAGGTTACAGTACTGTATAAGTACTCACTCAACGATTAAGTGTTTGTTAGACTTAACTTTAACATAACATCAATGTTTCAGATGTTTATTAAATCAAAACAACTTTCACTTCTTTATCAAAGTATACTACTTGTAGCTGTACTTCTTATATACTTATGGACTTATATACTTAAAGTACAAGTACTGTACTGTACATAAATAACAGAACAAATAATAAATAAAAAGAAATACCTTAACAGCCTCTGGATCGACATCATCTGATTCTTTACCACTACTACTACTACCATTACTACTTCCACTCTTAATATTTGTTTGCTGCTGAGATTTAGTGTATTCGTCGTAGTAATACTCGGCAACGTAACCCGACATAAACATTAATAGTATCATTAGTACGATATATACTAAACAAATCGCGAATAGAACCCATTTTTTAATTTTAAAACTGCGTGTGTCGCGTAAATCCGTCATTATTTTATTTTTTTTTCTGGTCTCTCGTTGATTTAAGCTTCTGTATCGATTGACTTGAGATTACAAATGGGCGTAAATATTAATAATCGGTTCAAATGTTTGCACAAATGTTTTTGCAATCAAAATTTCTCTCTCACTTGATTTTTTTTGAGTGCGCACAAACTTCTTCACGAATTTTTTAATTACGACTTAACAACGACACTGAAAATAGTAATTAAATAGTGATCAGCTTTTGCAGTCAAAATTACTGTTCAACTCTTTATTTTGTCGCAATATATGTATTAAAAAGCACTGACCAACGTTGAGAGAAAGAGAAAAACACATAAAAAAAGTTATTGACAATAATAATCTATAATAATTTGTGGTAAGAGATGAGAGAGTTTTCTAAACACTAACGCGCAAACAGAAAAACTCTGAAGAAAACTACTAAAATAGTTGATGTTATGGAAACGCACACCATATTCACTCTTAACTGTTATGTGGAGATGTGTGAGCGTTGAGCGAAAAAAAAGTAATACAACTGGAAATGAACAGTGACTGACGAAACCGAAAAGAGAAAGAGAGAGAGAGAGAGTGCGGTAATAGAAGCGATGTGATGCGTGAAGTTTTGTTGTAAGCCCTTGAATATGAAGGCTGCTAGAAATATATATATAGCCTAAAACTAGTGTTAACCCGAAAATACTGTAAAAACTTGTTGCTGCTTTGCAATCAATGCCATAACACACACACTCACACAACACTTGCAAAGATGCTATTACTATGATGTGATTACAGAGTTCTGCGAATACAACTTTTTGTTTTTTCCGTCTTGTTATGTCTGCAATGTATGTATAAAATTGTTAATTAGAAAGTGTGAGAAAGAATGCGTTAATCATAAAAACGGTGTGCAGGCTTTACCGCGAAAGGCTTTACCGCAAAAATTATAGCAAAATTGCATATTTATTTCAAAATGATTAAGTAATTAAATGTAAACAATTTCCAGTTGTAAATAAAGTTAAGTGTTTGTATTCTTTAATGCATTAAAGTTCAATAATTAAAATTTTATATGAAATTATTTTGAAATTAATATGCAATTTTGCTATAATTTTCGCGGTAAAGCCTTTCGCGGTAAAGGCTTTCGCGATAAAGACATGGAACCATTAAAACGGATGTTTAATTATTAGTTAGGAATCGTTAGTAATTTTGTCTCTGCAGTGAATAAATAATTACGATTTCCTTATAGCTTAACGTTTTCCTCAGAGAATTTTCTAGAGAAAAATATTTTCGTATCGAGTATCAGGTAAACATTTTTTTATTTAACCTCGATTCAAAAAAAACTGCAAAGTTATTGAGAGAATAAACATGTGATTATTATACTATTTCAGAGGTTTGCTACGGTATGGTTCGGATATAGTTTATTTTTATTAGCAAAAAATCTATACAAAATCAAAATTAAATAAATACTGTATATTAAAGTTGTGGGCGGTTCGGTTTAACCGTGGTTAAAACTGACAACCTTGTCGAATGAGCGGTTTCGTTTTCATTAATTTTCGAGGTCAAAACCACGGTTAAACCACAAAACCGGGAATTGTAGAAAACATACAAATATTGCTAAATTTCTAATGAAAATATATGTATATATAAAATACAGACATTTCTTTTACAGTATACTAGATAATTTTTCAACTTTTGGAAAAACTTTAAAATAAGAATAACTATTTAATTATAATCCTAATATTTTTTTAAAAAAATTCGTCTAAAAGATTAGCACATATTGTGAAAATTAACTCTAATTTTGGATATTATTTAAGCGATAATTTATCAGCTGGAGGTTTGACGACGTAAACCGCGGTTCAGCGGTTCGGTTAAATTTTTTAAACAATTTTAGCGGTTCGAGACCGTTTGAAATGTGTTAAACCGAAAAAAACTTTACTTTATAAAATACACTCCATAAAACAGTTATGTTTTGCTTACATTATATATTATGAGAATGAAAAAATATAAGCAAATGAATAATATAAAAACTATTAGTTTCAATGAATAATTTATAAAACGCTTTATTTGTTTAATTTTCGTTAACAACAACTGTGTATTGATTGCAGTTGTTGGTAAATGGTAAGGTGTTTTTTAATTAAAACTGTTTAAAAACCGGGTCCACACAGCAATAAGTGTGTACCCGTTTACCAAGTTTTGTTTATATCAAAACATTTATTCCAACAAATTTATTTTGTGTCATTTATTTTTGATGCTTAATTTTGAGTGTTTCATTGTATTTATTTTTAGTTTTTTTAAGGTTAGGATTTTTTCGTTTGAATAAAATAATCATATATATATAATTTTATTGCATTACACATACACATTATTGTATGGTTGGTTTGCACGAATAGCAACAGTTAAAGAAAAACAGAATAAAAATAAAATAAAAACAATTTAAATAACAAATTGTGTGAAACAAATGATATCGATTTTCTTTTTGCATATTTTCTTAAATTATTAACGCATAATAATATAAACTCATATTAACGCATAATTGAAAATAATATTCTCTCATTTTTCACAAAAGATTAATTAATTATTTTTTTAAAAAAATATTATGTAATTAAACATTTATTTTTTAAAAAAAGACAAACTCATTAATGGAGATCCAAAATGATGGCATTTGCTAATTTTTTTAATCTCATAAAATAGAAACATATATAATTGTAATTTATTCAAGAAATCGGATAATTAGTAGGTGTGTGAGCCGTTTATGCGTATGCTTATAAATTCTATTTTTTTCCCTATTTTATAGAAAATGAAAAAATTATCATTAAATTCCGATGAGTGTGAATTCCATGGCTCCAAAAATTGTGGAAAATTAAAGGACAATTGCCGTAATTTTTTTTTGATTAAATATATAATGTTTTTCAATAGATATGTAAAGTTGTAAATTATATATTTCGTAATTAAAGAAAAAAAAATAAAAAATATTCAATAAAAATTTTTTTTAATCAAACTTTTTAATTTAGGTTTATTTAAAAAATAATAAGTGCTATTATTTTTAGCGCTATTTTGGAAACTTTTTACAGCTTTTATATAACACTATTTTCACATACAATAATTGCTATTTTATTGGATCTCTGTCCTCATTAGCGAAACACATTTATAGTTTTTATTGCATAATTAATGTGATTAGTAGTGTGACCAACTGTGCAGGTTTTGCCTGGACAATCCAGGAATTTGAAACTTTCGCCAAAAAATAGTGCGATAAAAATGCATTAAAAAGCGTTGTCCAGGTTTTTTCTAGTATATTTTACCTTATATCCAGGAAACTTTCGAAAAAAGTCCAGGGAATAACTTAAGAGAGTTGGTCACACTAGTGATTAGGTATTCAATCATATAGACGTATGGATAACGTCATTAAGTACTGTACTAGTATATGATGTGATAATTTTTTTTTATTCTTCAATGACATTTCAAATTATGTTAAAATTTAAAGCGAAAGTTATTTATTATTAATTCCCTATTTAATTCTAAACCGGTATTTTAACGAATAAATGATTAATGAATGAAATTTATAATTACGTTAATTATGAGTGAAAAAAAACACTATTCCAACTAGAGATTAAAATCGTTAAAATCCCGACACACATACACAAGCAGTAAAGATTCTTCAAAAATTTTTTGCACTTAATCTTAGTGGTGGTTTTATTTTTATTAATCTATTATTGTCATCTTTTCTCAGTCTGCGATCTTGTCATTAATTTTTTAAATTTATTAAAGAATTTCAAGATTTTTTAAACAAAATTTAGATTTACGATTAAGTAAAAAAATAGATTCTCAAATCCGTTGAGTATTGTATGTCTTCCCGCAAGTAATTCAGAAATCTTTACACAGCAATCAATATAATGAATCTCGTAATTACTTTCGAGTTATGGTTAGTAATTAAAACATCACTACATTCTCATTAAAATGCAATTTTCATTAGAAAAAAATACATCTGCAATAACAAAAACCAGACACTTTTTAACTCAACATTTTTTAGGAACATTTAGATTACGCATATGACTAGCGATGACAAAAAACACAGAGTGAGCTTACGCTAGCTTACACTTTTTATCCGCAATCTCATAGCCATTGATTTACATATTTAAAAGCGTTACAAATGTTTTTTTTGTTGCTATTTTAGTGAAAAAATTTTGTAAATGCTTTTTTTTTGCTTTAGTTGCAATTTCACATGCAATTTACCGATCAAATAAAAAAGAATTCGTTTAATACCAATGAGTTATCGGATTAACAACATAGATATCAAAAGAATATAAAACAATCAAATTTTTCTTAATGGTATATATTGTAAAAAAAAGTCAAATTCAAGGTTTAAAAATAAATTTGCTATTTTAAGTGAATATTTTCAAGAAATTTTAATGCTATTTTTGCATTTTTTGCGGCTCTAATAATAGCATAGAAAAACAAAAATTTTCAGACCAGATATTTGAGAGTACAATGTATTTTTTTACAGATTCATAAAAAATCTCAACGCTTATTTAGTCGGGTACTCATTTTGCAGGCCACTTGACATATATGGCGGGATATTTGAATAATTCGGTGGCTGTTGTGGTAGCGGTGGTCCACCGTATACACCAATACCATCATTGTATTGTTATTGCGGATACATCTGCTGATCAATAGCAGCGGTCGGATACAACGGAATCACAGTTTGCGGCACTGGCTGTGCTGTCTGTATAGTGACCATCGGGTGCGCTCCCATATGCGCTCGAGATCTGTGCAGGTCTCTGGCGAACACAAACGCCAGTATAGTGATTGCGAGGTTAACTTTTGCTGAGAGAAAATTGTTGAATGTGATCACTGATCAGAAACGAGACAATACTGAAGAATGTGCAAATTGACATCAGTATCGCAAATGTCAGCGTTAGGTAAAAGTGTTCTTTGTATGCGCCGAACAGACCAAATAAGTCGATAATTATTTCTAAAATTGCCATAAATATTAGAAATCCTTTTATGATAGTCTGTCAAAGAATCAAATTTTGATTTTATGAGCGGAAATTAATATTTTTGTTTTAAATTAATTTAATTATTTAAATAAATATATAATTAAATTAAATTATAAAATTTAATTAAAAAGTTATCAATTATTTGCACTTATATATTCAGGATAAAAAGTGTGGGATTTCTTTCACTTTACTAACTCTTGTTTGCAAATAAAAATATCAAACGTCAGTGACTTTCAGGTAACAGTACTTTAAGTACTCTCTCAACGATTTAAGTGTTTGTTAGTGACTTAACATAACATCTGTGTTACAGATGTTTATTTAATCAAAACAACTTTCACTTCTTTATCAAAGTATACTACTTGTAGCTGTAGCTTCTTATATACTTAAAGTACAATTACTACTGTACATAAATAACAGAATAAATAATATAAAAAAGAAATACCTTAACAGCTTCTGGATCGACTTCATCTGATTCTTTACCACTACTACTACCACTACTACTTCCACTATTAATATTTGTTTGCTGCTGAGATTTGGTGTATTCGTCATAGTAATACTCAGCCACACGACCAGACAGAAACATTAATAGTATCATTAGTATGATATAAATCAAGCAAATCGCGAATAGAACCCTATTTTTTAATTTTAAAGCTACGTGTGTTGCGTAAATCCGTCATTATATCGTCATTTAGTCTCCTCTGTTACGATATATCGTGAGATTAAACTTTATTGTTTTTGTTTGTCTGGTAATAATGATTCGTTACGAAATAAATGCGTAAGTAATACAATAGTATTACATTTTCGCACAAATGTTTCTTTAATTATTTAAATATTCGCTCATAATATTTTGTGTGCACAAACTTCTTCACTATTTTTTTTAATTACGACTTTACAACACCAAAATCGTAATTAATGTTTTCGCCACTTTTTGCAGTCAAAATTATTGTTTTAACTCTTTTAACTAATTGTTTTAATTTCTTTTTCGCAATATTAAAGCAAAGACGCGATGCACAAACAGAACGAGAAAAACAAATTAAAGTTATTATTGACAAAACATATAATAATTTATGGTTCACTTAAATATAAACAAACACATAGAAACACAAACACATAAAAAAACTACTAAAACAGTTGATGTTAAGGAAACGCTAACTGTTATGTGAAGATGTGAGCGTTGAGCGAGAAAAAAAAGTAATACAACTGGAAATGAACAGTGACTGACGACGAAACCGAAAAGGAAAAGGGGGAGAGAGAGTGAGAGAGAGTGAGTGAGAGAGAGAGAGAGTGCGGTACGAGAAGCGATGCGTGAAGTTTTGTTATACCTGTAAGTACTTGAATGTGAAGGCTTCTAGATATATATATAGACTAAAACTAGCGTTAACCCGAAAATTCTGTAAAAACTGGATTCTGGTATGCAATCTATGCCATAATAACACACACTTACACTAAACATGTAAAGATGATAAAAGCTATGATGTATTACAGAGTTCTGCGAAAACAACTTTTTTTTTGTTTTCGTCTTGTTATGTCTGCATTGTATGTACAGAATTGTTAATTAGAAAGTGTGAGAAAGAGGACGTTAATTATATTAGCGGATGTTTAATTATTTGTTAGAAATCGTTAGTAATTTTGTCTCTAGTGAATGGATAATTACGATTTTCTTGTAGCTTAACGTTTTCCTCAGAGAGTTTTCTATGTAGAGGTGAAGCGTAAAAAATGCGATGCGCGATGCACTGTAGAAGTCAGCTTAAATTTTTATCCCAAAATACGTTAAGTGAAAGTTTTTTTGTAATACCTCTGAAGTGTTAAAAGGATAAATAAATTAAGGTGTAAAATACAGTTAATCGGGTTTATGTGTTATTAAAGGATTTTTAGTAAATTTGCTTTTATGAACCGAACCGAACGGAATTCAAGAAATGTTTAACCGAACCGAACCGAACCGAACCGTGCCGATTTCAAACAACTCGGATAAAACCGACGAGTTACCCTACCTGTAACATCATTACTAAACAAGATCGAAACGGTCATAATATCTGACTTCGTATTTATATATTGGTAGATATATGGATATCATTTTATTATTTGTGAATATTATTTGTAGCTTGCTCACTAAGTTCGCTCAATCCATTCTTATATTAAATTTATATTTTATCTAATATATTTAAATCGTTAAGTTGCTTATATTATTGTCAAGTTATGTTTATTTCCGGGTTATATACTAAATTACCGCCCAAAATAACATAGCTTTTAAACAAAAAATTTAAACAGTGGCCCTGCCACTAACAAAAAATTTAAACAGTGGCCATGCCACAAACAAAAATTAAACAGTGGCCCTGCCTCTAACAAAAATATTAAACAGTGGCCCTGCCACTAACAAAAAAATTATTTTACCTCCCAAAGTGGCACTGCCACTTAAAACGAGTTCTATACTATATTACCGCCAAATAAATTCTATTTATTAGTATCGAAGATAATCCAAATATAAACATAAAGAATTTTCTTTTTTTAGTATCGAGGAAAATCACATTATTAACATAAAGAATATACTCTTTATTAGTATCGAGGAAAATCCCATTATTAACATAAAGAAAATTCTCTTTATTATTATCGAGGAAAATTCCGTTATTATCAAAGAGTGGCGATAGACGGACGGACGAACGGACGAACGGACGGACGGACGGACGGACGGACGGACGGACGGACGGACGGACGGACAGACAGACAGACAATCCCAAATCCATATATCTGACAATTTTCTATCTAAGTCAGATAAAAAAATATGTTGCATTATGTAATGTGATAATATAAACAAATGTAGAATAAACTAAATTATAAAAAGCATTGTTTGTTTAATTTTCGATAACAACAACAAATTTGTATACCAGTGTTCGTAAATGTGAGGTGTTTTTTAATTAAAACTGTTTAAAAACCTAATCAACACAGCACATTGTGGGTACACGTTTACCAAGTCTTGTTTATATCAATCATTTATTTAACAAATTTATTTAGTGTCATTTATTTATGATGCCTAACTTTGAGTGTTTCGTTGTATTATCTTTTAGTTTTCTTTTTTAAGGTTTGAATTTTTTCGTTTGAATAAAATAATCATATTCAAGTGTATTCAACACTCAAATATATACATTTATGGTACATTACACATACACCTTATTATATTATTTATTGTATGGTTGGTTGCGTGAATCGTTCACAGTTAGCGAAAAACATAACAAAAACAATTTAAAAACAAAAACTAATTGTGTGAAATAGACTCCCAAACGGGCCCCCGCGGGCCCCCGACAAAATTCGTCGGGCCTTGTCGGGCTCGGGCCTGAAAATAAAAAAGTCGGGCCGGGTCGGGCTTTCAGTTTTTATAAAAAAGGCCCGACTTTAATATTTTCGATACAATTTTATGGATTTATCGAATTTTATGTCATCCTAACTTATTTTAAACACTCTTTATAACTCTTCTATTGTATTTAAAACATGAGAGAGTTGCTTTATTGCAGTAAATTAGATGAAATTATAAGACTTTATAAAGAAATATAGTTTATCAAATATTTTCCTATTTAATTGTATCGGGCCGGGTCGGGCCGGGCTTTTGAATTTTCACAAAAATATGGCTCGGGCCGGGCCGTGCCTTAACCTGTCGGGCCTCGGTCGGGCTCGGGCCTGAAAATTCTAACAATTTGGGAGTCTAGTGTGAAACATTTGAAATCGGTTTTTTTGAGGTATAAAATTATTAACGCATAAAAAGGCTAAAAAAATAAAAAAATATAATAATATTCTCTCTCACGTTACACAAAATTATTATAATTAATGATTTATTTAGATAATGTGTAATTAAATATTTATATAAAAAAGACAAACTCATTAAATGAAAATATAGTACTTTATTGCATATTTAATGTCATTATGTATTCAATCATTTAGACTTATGGATAACGTCATATTAAATAATAGCTTATGGTGTGATTATTTATTATTATTGTTATTCTATGACATTCAAATTATGCTAATACAGTATATAAAGCGAAATTTATTTATTTATTTTCTATTCCCTGTTTAATTCTAAACCATATTTTTTTAAATAATAATTAATGAATTGAAATTTATAATAACGTTAATTATGAGCGGGAAAAATACTTTTTTCAACTAGAGGTGGAAATCCCGGCACATACACAAGCATTAAAGATTTTTATCAAACTTTTTTGAACTGAAGAAGTATTAAAAGTACCATTACTGCGACAGGGTGTCCAGTAAGGTACCAAAGGATATCAGAGAATTTTTGAAACAGAAAACACTAAATATTGTAACAAATAAAAAAACAAAAAACAAATGCTAAAAAATTTTTATTTCAAAATTTAAACGTGAATATAATATGAAATCTTACATACATTACAATCGATTTTTAAATTGTAATTATGCATAGAAATATGCAAAAACATATGGTTACAATGGTAACCATGGTCCATTAATAGCCGCTTTAGGTGTCTTTTTGTGTCGCACAATGCATGTAAATCTGCAAACTGCAAATGACATGTCGGACAAACCAGGTTCGCTTCGGAATCGTATTCCAAGGGAGTTCTAAAGCAGCGAAAGCAGAGTAGAGTGTCGCGAGTCATGAGTGCCAATTGGAAAATTAACGATTTCATTATAAGTCTGTGTGCAGGATTTGATGCCTAAAAGTAAAATAAAAAAATTAGTTTGATTGAAAATTATTTAAAACTTAAT
>JAQIVF010001511.1:0-13800 GCA_034698365.1 Steganacarus magnus | reverse complement strand
CTTATAAGCTCAAAATGTTCTGTCGAGCTTGCATTGAGCTTGACCGAGCTTAAGCTAGCTTCAATAAGCTTGAGCTTTTCCCCATTTCCCCATTTTTATGTTCCATGCGTTAAAATTAAACATCACAATAATATTTTATGTTCAATCGTTGAGAGCTGAAGACAGACTGAAATTAATTTTCTAATACATTTAATGAAGTATTTTTTACCCAATGTTTTTAATTATAGAATTTTTTTTTATAAAAATGAATAGCGTTGTTCGCAGAGAAATTTAAAAAAAAAATCAATATTTAATTTAAAAAAATTAAACTATGTTTCACAAACAATGGTTTAATATTTGCAATCATTGCTCTTTCAAAATTCTTATAATATAGCATATTAGTTAATCAAAGTGAGATCTATATGAACGTGTCGTGAATTTTTAAAAAATTTTAATATGATCGATCTCTCGTGAAAATATAACGCATAGTGCACTTAACTATTTTGATGTTTGCACTGATCGTCTGTATGCAGATCGAAATATTTGCAATGGTTTTTCAGCAAAATTTTAAATCATTGAAAATTATTGACTGTCAGAATAATCACTTACAAGATAAGTACATTTTAATTAAAACAAATTTAAACTGTTAGTGTTCGCACTTTATTTAAAGCCTGGCTAAAAATCTTTAAAGTTTAGATGAATTTCTTTTTAGTCTTTTACTTTTAAATCAAATTATAACCACGAGGTCGCGGCACTTAAAGGTATTTATTTACTAGTAGTAAATTGCAATTATTATTAGTTTATTGGTGTTATGAAATTCATTGCAATCATTGTACTTTCCGTCGCAGTTATTTTGTGAATGTTATCTTTTTAGTCTAACTATCTTTTAATTGCTTATATAAAATTTAATACTTCAATTGGTGTGCTTTAGCAACAAATTTACTTCTTTACTAATCTATCGAAATTTCTTTTTTAATAAAAGGTAAAATTCTTTCACGAATATACCTTTTTTCAATATTTTTTCGTCAGATACCGTATAATTTTAAATTTAAAGCTTTACTGCTAAACTAATTAAATATTTGTTTTTTATATCTTAGAATTTTTAGTATTAAATTATCGTTTCAACATTTATAAGTTGGAAAATAGCTTCACTATTATATTTTGATTTAATAAATTAGTAATCTATTCGTAACTTATTATCTGACCATTAATATTTGGAATAAATAGGTTTTTAAGACATCGCAAACTTAAATTAGGCGCAATTATATTACTATATCTATTTTTAATTAAAACGTTATTAACATATTTTATACACTTTTGTTTGCAATGTTTTGATATTGAAAAAATCTTATTTTTTTCGATATCGAATTAATAATTTTGAAAAATCCATATTTAAATCTAATAATTAAATTATCAATTAAATTTAATTTTCATAAATTCTGGAAAAATACACAGTAATAAATACTTGCATAAATACTTCAATATAATTAATTATATTATGGTTTTTTATGATTTTTTTTGGTAAATAATGAACAACAAAATTGGCACATATTTGTCGTCAAATAGTATTAATTGTAATTTTAATATAATCGCTAATTATATTATATATATATATAACAGGCGCTAAACATAATTTTCAATAATGTTTTACTAATAATTGGCACCTTTTTATTTAATTTACAATTTATTTGGCACTACTTTCGCACACTTTTTGTAATTTTTCTTTAAACAGTAGTAGTAAGTATTTTTTTTTTAACTTAATAGTTATTAATCATAGTATAAAATGTATTGTAATCATACCATTAGTTACAATGTTATAAACATTTTGTATTTTATATATAATATAAACGTTATAATGTCTGCTTTAACACATATATCAGTTTTTTATCTTTGTTTTGTTCGCGATTTAAAAAAAATTAAATGCAGATAAATCAAACATAAAATTATATAAACGATTTAAAAATCCAATTATGCAATTATATTTTATATAAAATTAATTATATAGGAAATATTATTAATTAAATATCAGAATAATAATTAATCAGTATTTGGTGTTTCAAATAATAATAATGTAAAAAAAGAGTTTCGATTTAAAATAATTTAACAATTTTTTTCATTTAAAAACAATTATCATTAATGAGTCATAAAATTTATCTTGAATTATGCATTTTTCAAATGTTTGTGTGTGTGTTTGTTATGTCAAAAAAGAATTTAATGGACTATTAAAACACTTGGAGTATTAGCAAACAATAGAGTATAACAATAGAGATTCTTTCAATTATTACAATAATATGAATTCTTTGGCAATAATGGCAAATATTTGTTTTTTTTAAATATAAACAAAAAAAGAAATAATTTTTATCACCAGTTTTGTATGACTCTTTTCGATTAATTTTTTGCGTTTTTTTACAGATATATTTGTGCATTATTTCTGTCTTTGGTTTTGAGAACTTAATGTGAGATATATTTCTTTTTTCGATTTATACGGAAGAACTCAATGTACAAATAGAAATTAATTTACAATAATATCGAATTTCTAGATTCATTTAAATGAACTTAAAATTATATTACTTTTTACAAAAATTGTATGAGTTTTTGTTATATGCAAAAAAATTGCAAAATTTCCCAGCGAATAGGATATTGAACTATAATTAAATAAAAATTGTAATGTAAATGATAGGGAAAATTGTGTTTCACCCTATTTTTGAAGATAAAACCTGAGATATTCTCAATAAAGCATCAAATTTGCAAAATAAGAAAATAGAGCACCTCTTAATTTCGTTGCTTTGAATTAAAGATTAAATAATGTCTAATATATAGATAAGAATTTTACAAAATACGTTGATTTGAAACCTATCTTTTGGCACAATTATATAATATTATATTTATAGTAATCATTAATTCACATCAAGTCTGAAAACTCATCTTATGATACACAAAGAAATGATGATTACAGTATAACTTTTTTAAGATAAAACTTATTTTTTGATGCACAGAGAATACATCGAAACAATAAATGGTTGTTATGATGCATATCGTTGACTAAAAACCTCTTTTGCAAGAAAATCATCGTTGGCTGAAAGTTATTGGACGTATTACGGTATATGAGTTAATATCATATATAAGTTATGAATATATTGGCAATAATCTCTATTCTCTGTAAGGTTTGCAGTATGAATACCGATGATTCATGTGCTGACTGTATGATCCTGAATGCGAAAACCTTTTCAAACACTTCTTACATTGAAACGGCTGTAATTGATAAATACAAATATTGAATGATTGAAATATTGATTTACATTTAGCAAACAAAGTTTAACGAGCATTACGAGCATTTCTACCTTTTCTCCGCTATGAAGTCGTTTATGTTCAGTGAGATGATGTTTATGTTTAAACGCCTTATTGCAAACGTCACATTTATGTGGACGTTGACCTAAAATTCAATTAAATAAATTATCAATTATAATAGAGTTCAGATTCTGTAGTTTGGTATACCTATAATGTATAATTATAATACTATAATGTACTATTACCTGAATGTTCATACTTATGCCGCGCTAACGAGCTTTGTTTGCTAAAAGTTTTATCACATTGATCGCACGTGTAAAGCCCAGGACCATCTAATTGGATGCTTGCATCTGTGGGTGAACTTTGATCTTCACGGCTTATAACATTCTCACCGTTTCCTTTGAATAACTTTGAAGGTGAAGCTATTACGAGCTTTGTTGGCGTTTGAGGAGAACTCGCGGAAATATAGTCATCACTTGGATTATTACTATCACTATGATGTTCATTATACTCGCAGTCTGAGTGACATTGTTTAACCGATTCCCGTTTATCACAATTCTGCTCAAGCATTGGTGGCGAACATCTGTTAACCGCTTCTTTAGGTGATTGCATAGACCCATTCACTGTGAGTATATTGAATCTGTTGACTGGAGATCCCGAACCATCAGAACCACATTTGTTCATTAACATCGAACGAACAATCGAATTATGTTCGTTGTCTTTGCGCTGCTGTTGCTTAAGGATTGCAAGTGATATATTGCCCGACAATATCTCGTCGCTTGAATTTTCATTCATTGCAGTTTTACTCGACTTTTGACTTAGATTTAATGCTTCCGCAGAAATAACGTTTTCTTCCGCCGAATCACTATTGCCTTCAATATTATTGTTAGTCTTATCTTCCAAATAGGATTTGTTTCGAACTGAAAGATCTAACGGTTCTTCTGAAACAGATAGGTTCGCAAATAATTTATGAGAATCACTTGTTGAATATGGCGTTATTGAAAATTCGGAAGAATTCATGTAATAAACAGTATTGTGTTGTTTTCGTCCATATATCGAAATACCATTAAACTCTGGCTGAAAAGGAGTGAGTGATGGAAACGAATGGATTCCAGAATGTGATAGATTTAAAGCTGGTTTATAATGCGGAATGGATATTGGCATCAATGGCGTACCAATGGAATGTGATTGCGGTGTTAACTGATGTGCTTCAGCCAGAGTTGCGTGCGACGCTGTATGTCCTAACGTTGCTGTCACTAAATGCGCATTCATTGCATTACTGTTACAATTTTCCAAATTTAATTCATTAGGCATATTGTTTGATGGAATTGGTCTTCCAAGTCGTCTGTCTCGAGCTCTATAATATTACATTTAATATTAATAATTAGAATTTAAGGTTATTAAAACATTTATAAGAAATCCTATCAAAAACTGTCAAATTCATTATCAGTTTATCATTAATACAGTGACTTTACAGGATTAAACACATTTATATATATTCTTTAATTGATAAAATGGAAAAATTTTAAGTTGAAAATTAATTTCATTATATCTAACGCATACTTTGATTCACTCAAATCTTATCTATGATAAACTACTCAATGAAACGATCAAAAAATAAATTATTGACAGTAAAAAACTAGTTAATTCTGATTCGTGTGTAAATTAAAATTATTATCTATTTTACTGAGTAAAATGGATCACATGTTAGTACAATAAACTATAGACATAAATGATTGAGACCTCATGTTTTGGAACCAAACTTGGACAACACGCGGTGAATAATTCACTTCTTCAGACAATCTCAAAATATCATGTTTTTTTGGTCGCGGATTGATTTCGTATTGCGCTCGTAGTATTCTAAGTGTTTCTTCGCCCAAAACGGATCTCACTCTTACTTTCTTGCCATCAGTCATCATTACTTCGTCATCGAGAGACGAGTCGCGTTGAGATTCTTCGTCGCTTTCAGCAGCACTTGAATTGAAATTATTTGATTGGAATTGAGGTTTAAGATCGGTTAAATAGTCTTTGGTAATCTCACTCGAAGATGAAGATTTATTCGCCGATAAATTTTGTTTATTTTTACAACAAACAAAACTCATGTGTTGATGCAAATCTATTTTATTATCAAAATAATTCGAACAAAATTTACATTTAAAGCTTGTCACACAATTGGAAACTGATTTGTTGATCTCGTCTGGTGAATCAATAGGTGCTATTTGTGGCAAATGTAATGAAGATGCGGATAATTCTAACGGCGAAGGGTTTGATGATCGATTGTCACCATACGATCCGTTAACTACATTCACTGATGATTGTTGGTGAGCGTTAGCTGCAACTGTTGCGTCAACGATTTGCAAGATTTTTCGCATCGAATTCAAATCATAATTTTCTAATTTCGTTTTGTCTTCTGATTGTTCCGCTTCTTTATTGTTTTCTTTACTAATCTCTATATCGTTCACAGACTGAATATTGACTTGCGATCTGAGTATTGAGTTTGTCATATCAGAATAATTGGGAAAATAAGGTGACGGCAATCCAACTGATGCTGCGGCTGCTGAGAAGAGAGCTGGATGTATACTGGACAGCGAGGATGAGTAACTGTTTGGTGGAAAGTAGTTTGGCAATGAAGAGTTGTCGTGAGAACACTGCTGGAGTTCGGGAGAAAGAAATAATGTTGGAAAGTTTATTTCACTTTTCAATACTGGAACCGAGTCTTCCTTTTTGCTGTTATAGTGATTTTTTAGTGAACATCTCGCGTTCGTTTGAGTTACAGTGTTGTTTGAAAATATATCAGATTTAGCTAAAGATGATTGCGATGTTAAACAATTATTAATGCCATTGTTGGCGGACGAGTGAAAATTGCGATTCCTTTGTGATCGGGTCTGATCTACTTTTCTGATCTATAAATCAACACTGAATTTTAATATATATAGTTTTAGGCAAATATACGACATACGACATACTTTTAAATTAACAACGAGGCACTTCTTGCTTGTCATGTGAGATGAATATGAACCAGAATGCGAGAATCGTTTGCCACAATTAGGACACGCAAAAGGTTTTTCCCCGCTATGTATTCGAATGTGCTCTTTGAGGTGATGCTGACAAATCAAAACATCATTTATATTAATTTATTTTATTAATTAAAGTATAATTACCTTAAACTTGAAAGCCTTAAGACATTCTGGACATTTGAATTTTCGTAAAACTTGACTTTCATCGTGGCTGAGCATATGACGCTGTAGACGGTACACGTTGGCAAAACTTTTATTGCACAGTTGACAAGACTGAAGTAAAGATGCATAGATGCACACATGCAGAAAGCAGATAGTAAAGCATAGCAAGAGGTAAAGGCAAAGGTAAGGTGCTTTAGATATCACACCAAACTTTTAAAAACACATGCTATTCACTACAACTTCAATGCTTTCGTGTGTTTAATATAATAGGTATTATTTGCATCGAATAAATATCTTTGAAAAAAAACAAAAACAAAAAATTGTCTCACTATTCTCTGAATTGAGCAAATAATACGTTATTATCTTAATTAAACGAATATAAAAATAAATAAATGCTATTGCAGTGCATGTGTTGATTAAGTTATTGGAGTTATGAAGTGAAAGTAGTGTTAAATGGTTAGTATTTGAACAAAATTAGAGATGCAGTGCAATAGCTTTGGTTAGATGTGAAAACAATACGAGTAGTATAAGTATAAGAGAATATCATACCTGACCCTGTGTTGAGTGAAGTAACTCATGCTTTTCTAAATGATCTTTTTGCTCAAATGGTGCCTTACATTTAGTACAAATATAAGGCTTTTGGTGATCAATAAAATCAATAGTTTGGGCAACAACAGTGTCATTGGAAGAAGGTGTAGACGGAGATGATGCTATTTCAGGCTTTGAAATTGGCGCTATTGCCACATGAATGTTAGTTATGTGTTCTTGCAGTGAAAGTGATGATCGAGGACCACGAAACAACTTTCCACAGTGTGGACATCTCGCAAGATTATTGAGGTTATTGAGCATAGTTGTTAATGTGCCTACAAAATGCACAATAAGGCTATATCACTATATATCATAAATTACCATCAGAAAAAATGTCTTAGAAAAATACTTTATCTACTTTATCACAGGTTATTTGTCGCCGTTTTTATCTCCCCTTTCGAAAGATCCCCATCATTGAATCAAAATGAAATGAGATATGAGATAGAGATAGAATATTTTATAGGTGCCTAACGCTATACTCAATACATACAGTATGATAGTAGTGTACCATACGAGCATACACTACACCATACATCCATACACCATACTCTACACCATACACCGAGTACCATGCACTGCACACTGCAATTCTATGTTAAACTTATCTATATATTATATGAAATGCAATTGGAATCATGCAGTAAAGCAAGTATAAAACAAATTGCCAGAGTTGTCTCCCAACACCGTTATCTATCATCCAACTTGTCAATGGAAAGGGACATCGATGCGGTTGTAAGGCATCTCATGGGAATAACGTATGATTAAAAAAGAAAATAGGAAAGATTTCTTATAGCACACATATAAAAATGACACCAACAAATAATCACATAACTATAACCATAATCAAATATCAATATCACTAAAAACTAAACTTTAAAAAAACGTGTTTATCCATTCGTTGAAACAACATAACTAAATTAACAATGAATCATACAATCAATCAGATAAGTGTTCTAATGTATACAACAAAAATTACTTCAATAAAATGTTAAGTTTTTATTTGGTTCATTCATATTATGCTCGTTTTGAATATAAATGGGTTAATCCATTCAGCTTTTATATGGAAATTGTAGTTTGTTTTTATTGGATTAATCAATACTGTGTTAATAAAAAGTCGTGAAAATTAAATGCTAAATTCACAGTTTCATATCATATTAATTAAAATTGTCAAAATCATGATGAAAATATGTAAACGAATCTTAAGTTTGCGATTATTGTTAGCTAGTATTTAGAGTTACAACTTATTGAATGCACGTTTCTATTGCATATGACACTCGCTTACTATCAAATCAATAAAATTCTCGAAAATTCAGAATACCGTTGAGATTCAAAAGAGTAAATTTAATTATTAGTTAAATAATAAATAAGTTATAAGGTATGAATTGCAAATTATCCAGAAATAAACTTTTTTTTATAAATCTGTTATATATGTACAGTATATAGTTTACATAGTTTACAATATACTGTACATCAATAACAAAAGCTACTGACTTTTAGTTAAGGCAAGCATTAGAAGTTATATGAAACAAATTTAATCATATCTATCGTGCTTTAAAAATAGATACTGTATTCAAATTTTGAATACATTTATAAGTCTTAAAAATGTAAATTAATCTAAACTAATTTTAATCAATAACAAAATTGTGATATTGCTTGCTGTGATTATTGTTTTATATGCAATAGTTAGTAACGTATCACATAAAAGCAAATTTGTTCAATCAATTGTCTTAAAGTAATCGAAAATTAATTCTTTTCAATGATTTACAATTACAATGGTATTAATTATGTAAAGAAAGATTCAAATAAGTTCCATACATTCTTAAGATAACAGTTTCATATTTTAAAGTTTTCGCAGTAATTAAAACTCATTTTTGGTTTTGTCGAGAATATTTTTAAACTATGAGAATAATTTCGCAAATGTTTCATTTACATGTTTATTTGAACATATGTTTATTAGGAAATACTTTTTAAATTAATTACAATTTTATTTATACTAAGATGTAAAAAAAGGAAATTACCATAAATCTGGAAAATTTAAATAATCTAGCAATATGGCAATCTACGGCAATCTATGGCAATCTGGCATTCATGGTAATTGCCAACTTTTATATACCTAATTATAAGTTTAATAAAATCATAAACTGGCTTAACTAAAAAAACAGCCATTAATGATAACACTGATAAAAAATGCTTGTAAGTTATATCTCAAAAAAATTCTATTAAAAAATCCATAAATCCAAAGTGTTTTCGAGAGAGAGGTGTATGTATGTTGATAGTAAACTAGAGGTGAAAATTAAGAGTGTAAATCGACAAACCATAACTGCAATCGCATTACTTTACAATATTCCCATGTTATTTGTAATGATAACAATATACGGTGAATATACGCATCTTTAAGAATTCGAGATTTTTTAATGTCCATTACAATATTTATTTTTTATTTGCTCGCACAATATTTATCAGAATATATTAAAATTTTTTATCGATTCTATATAAGTAGAATTTATTATAATGTTTAATTGCATAAATTTTATGTATACTTATTTATTTAAACGTCTAAATAAAAATCTAGACAATAAAAATGTAAATTTACAATAATTAATTCACATACAAAACTACCTGTAAAAAGGAGTGAATGCCAAAAACATAAATAGTACTTTAGAATTTAAAAAATAGTATTAGGGTTATGTTTGTGCCAACTATAGCGAAATGGCACTCATTAAGCATACCTAATAAAGTCTATTTTAAACTGCAATTAAAGTTTTTTTGAAAGGCTAATGAAGATCAATATTGGAAAATAGCACTGTATTTTGTACCGTTGTAGTCAAGATTAAATAAGATATAATAATGGCGTCCTTAAATTAAAATTTAGGGGTCGTAAGTAATTGGATTAAAAAAGCAATGAAATCTTTAATCTCGAGTTATTTTAATACAAAGTATATTGTTTTATCTTTCCAGTTGTGTTAATAAAATACGAGCGGGATTGAGATAGTAAGCGGTGTGACACGACATCACGCCGGCACACACTTTTCACCTCTAAATAGAAGTTACATTAGTATTGTGTGTCACGCTGACTCTTATTACAGTTTGAGGGATAAGAGTATATGATGGAAACCATTAGTGTGTGTTTATATTAAAAAGCTACAGTTACCTTACTAATGCGTTTTAATATTATACAATCAAACGTTTGCATCAATTGCCATCTCTAAATAATTTAGTTCGTAAAAATTTCAAAACTTTTATACAATGTTTAGTGAGAACGCTTGTAGTTTAATAAAACAAATATAATTTCTTTTTTAATTCAATATATCGTTATATTTCTATTCGTATAGTATATATATAAAGCAATATTTGTTTTTGCTTGATGTGAGACTAAACTTAATATACTGTATATAAATTATATATATAACAACAGTTCACTAAATCGGGAGTGGATATATTATAGCGACATAATGTTCAACTGGAAGCGCTTAAAGCACATCTTAAAAAGCACAGCTGGTAGTCATAGTGAATCTAATAACACTTTTACCTTCCTTTCCTCGAAGGCAATTTTAGATTAATAGTATACTGTATAAAAAGTACAGTTTAACCATTGCCCGTCACCTTTGCTATTGATGACATGCACATAAGTAATGAAGGAAAACGTTAACTCACACGTATCATAAAGATGCATATATTGCAATGTATTGCACAGTTATGTATAAGTTACTATTGCCATTTTCACATTTACATAACTAAAACTATACGAAATATCACATCTCAAACTGTTTCAAACAGTTTACGCAGTTTATAGACTAAACATGTGCGTATGTGCAACACTTCTCAGTGATATTAAGGATATACATGTTAACAAAGTGACCATTCATCCAACTATTCCAAAACTATCATCGTATAAAAACATAAAAATTCTTCCCATTTTTCTAATAAATAAAATGAGTATCTATAGTAATATTAATAATCATCAATTATATTAATTATTAATATTCAAGAGTTTTAAAACTATACAAATATTAAATGTTAATTTAGACACAAAATGTTTATATAGATAATGGTAGGTATAACCAATAACCATACTAAAACTACAGTATACGCTGGCAGATCACCTTTCGGTGCTTCGCAATAACGGTTCAATGCACATCTGGCGCTATAAGATCTAATCTACATAAATATGAGTATTATCTATTAAAATGATTTAATGTTAATTAGTATAATGCTTTTAGTAAATTGTCATTAAAGATAATACTGTATACACAATCTTGCACTTTCTTTGAGTTACGTTTAGTCAAAAATAATATGAAATAAGATAATGATATTATCATATTTCACTATACTATTCGAGGCAATCTGTATAATGTATAAAAAAAGAAATTGATAACAATTCTCTCTCCTGTACCTCTTAAAATCAGTTTTAAATGCAAAAACATCTTGAAACAAACATTTAGGAAAAAACTTAACATGCATTTATGATATATTCTTGTATGACTTGTATTATATTAACAACTATATGTTAAGGCACAACAATGGCTAACGTAAACTTAAAAGTTATCTCAAGTGCTAAACATAAGATAAGTTAGATTAGGGACCTTTGAAAACCACTTTTCTCCCTAAAAACCATATTTGAATAAAGCATAGCTGTTAATCAAATATTGACCTCAATGAGTAACCACTAGTCTAAACGTTATACACTTTGGATCGAACACTATTATCCTAACCTTTAATTACTAAATTGCCTTTAGATAAAATGAAAACCTTTCTCTTAAACCATAATATCCTTTCGCCGCTTAGGGTTTAAATAAATGTTCATGTTTTTACAAAAATATACATTCATGGAAATTTGTTGTTTTTCCTGCGTTCGGAAACCCATTCAGTTTGATTAAAAATATTTCAATATTAAACTTTAATAAAGATTGTTTTATTTAAATTTGAAAATAATGAAAATTCGTGTTTAAATGGATTCTCTGAAATCTAAGAACAATTTCATTCAAAATTGCGATAAAATAAATAGGGATACTAGTGGCTGCGATATGTTGTGATTTGGCTGAGAAGTGTACAGTACTGTACCTCACGGTGATTCGCAATCAAGTGAAATGGGAAAAAGCGTCTTTTAATAGAAAACGAAAAACTATTTGATGCTGAAATAAAATTTTCCGAACCATATCTGTATTTTTATGGTGATTCATGATAATGATGATTCTCTTATCAAATATCATGATTTATAACCACAATCTGATGCAAAATTGAGTCCTCATTCTTATTGATACAATAAATTATTTATTTTAATTTTTACTTTTCATTTTATTCAAATTTTTAAATTATCATAATTAAATCTCAAAGTGGCAAAAAAGTATAGCAAACAGAATACAAACAATAGCTTAAAACTCACTTTAAACACATTGAAATATTAACAATCTATAAACAAATTTTGAAAAGTAGTACTATTGAATAATATTGTATCATTTATTTTCATATCTGTTGATTATTGTAAGCGAATTTTGACAAAATATTAGATAATTGAAATACGATGTAAATTTATCATTTCTGACTAAATATTTATTAATTTTAAAGCATTATTTTTAAATTAACATTTATAATTATTTATAAATTTATACCTAAATATTATTTATTGTAAAAAATACTTGCAAAATATTCGCCATAAAGTCAAATAAATTTAGAAAAAATTAAGGATGAAATGAAAATACTTGAATTAATCAAAGAATGGAAAAGTGTTGTTAACGAAGCAAAAGTAAATGAAGTAAACTTAATCAAAACGAGTCATTATTTAAATATATAAGTATTTATTTGGATGGTTATATTAACACATTAAATATAATACCCACAAAAACACTAATTCTGTGTCTAGAGATTTAAAATACAGTTCTATGAAAGCAACGATTCCTTAGCTAAGCTCAGCCTTAGCTTATGCACATATTTATTTTATATACTAAGAGTCAATATTATTGGAAGCAATGGCAGCACAGCATTATCAATCAACTGTAAAGAATCTTACATCAAAATTATATTACAGTGTCTTTTTATACACGATTAAGCATAGCATAAAAGCCAATCTTTTTGTGCGAAAAAAAGATTAGTTACGTATCCAGAATGTTATCAATGAGTGTTGAATTTTTTATTTTCGCTTTTTTATTCATTTAACAAAAGCACTGTTTAATGAATGCGCATTTAACTCCTTATATTTTGTTGAGTGAATACAGAAATGAAAGAAATGATATGTTATCGGTTGCGTGTCATACCTTCATCGCAATAAACACTAAATTTTTAAAATTTAATTTGTGTATCAGTTTGCGAACAGTTTTTATGAATAAGATATTGATTTTTAATCAATTTTATATTGTTTTTGCTATTTTCAATGTTTACAAATAAGTCAAACTAGTCTGTGTTGAAAACTGATTATAAAAATCACATGTTTTTCGTCACTGGAATTTTACGTTCATAATGAATACTGTATTTTTAAATTGTATGCCAAAATCAGCTAATACTTGCATTCTTGGATTTAATTTTTTTTATGTTTATCAATAAACGCGAAAAAATCAGTTTTTATTCTTAAAATATTGTCAAAATTTATTATTATTGTATTTAAAATGATTCTATTAAGATATTATAAAACGAATAACATAAGAAAAAAATAGCGTCTCTAAAAGTCAAATCATTTAATTACATACAACGTACAGTATTATAACTCATAATAATAACGATCATAATAATAACGATCAGTAAGAGGTGCGCATATGCTGTTTACGCAATAGAA
>JAQIVF010001510.1:0-13800 GCA_034698365.1 Steganacarus magnus | reverse complement strand
TATTAGTTATTAGTTATTAGTTATTAGTTATTAGTTATTAGTTATTAGTTATTAGTTATTAGTTATTAGTTATTAGTCAGTGTTACTATTTCTAGGCGCGTATCCCGTTTACGTGCCAAAGCGGCACGTTTGTAGTGATTCACGCGCCACTCGAACCTAACTATTGCGTCGCCAATTTGCTGCGTGACTTTTGAACGTTACACCATCTTTCACTTCTTATAACACAATCAATGAAACACAGACAATTTATTAACTAAAACACTGTTTATTAATACAAATCTATTATAATATACGGTTAAATGCGATAAAAAAATCACTTAATATATGTGTGGGACTTACTGGTGATGTTAACTGTTTTGAGGCTAAACAAAAAGTGAATATTGAAATGTGTTTCAGAGTTAAGGTTTAATGTTGGTTTGGCTTTTAGTATGCAATTACGTTAAACGTTCGTTATAATGTCTTTGTAGTGTTTATACTGTTAGAGTTGAATGACTAAGGTAATGAATTTTGGGTTTTGACTAAGGGTTTGGGTTAGCACCTAACAGTAGTAGTATTAGCATTAAACTCAACTCGATTATTATTTAATTACGGCTGAATTATGGCCTTTGGTTTATTTTATAACAGTGGTGAACGATAAATTGATTTGAATGTGTTTGACAACGAGTCTGGACAGCGTGTTTGCCAATTACATTTGACAAGTGTTACGTTCTTATAGTAAGAGGTGGAAAATACTGCCTAAAATACATTATGCTAAAATGTTTTTACATTTAAATTTATTGAAGATTTTTAAATTTTATAATAAATAATATATTTTATTTGCACATAAAGTAATTGTAGTTGTTTTAGAAGTATTAATAATCATAACTGTAGAGGAGACAGTTTTTATATCACTAGTTATTGTTGTCATGATTGTGCTCGTGTTTCATTTAGAAGTACAAATATTAATAAAGTATGAAACTATGGTTATTTTATAATCTCCAATTGTAGAAATCTTGGGTAAAACATAATATAACAGCTCCTAATTTATTAGCGTTAATGTATTTATCAGGTATTTTTGTGTCAATGTTATTATATGCAGCAAGGTAATAAATTTAAGCTGTTATTAAAAAAGATTTTTTAGATAAAAAAAATTATTTTTGTAGGAATTTGTGCAATTTTATTAATCATATATAGTATGTAGTTTTAAGAATAAATAATGTAATAATAATACTAATGTCATAAAAACATTGATTAGAAATCAAAATGAAATCAATACAAAAGTTATTTGAGCTAAAACTCTAAATCAAAGTGAGGACACCAAGTGACGATCAAAACAATCACCGTAATATGTTCTACAATTACGACCAAAACAATTTCGGTAATATGCTCAACAGTTTTGGTATTAAGCCCAAAGAATAATTTATTTTGTTCTATGCGTTTATACTTTTTTTTGAAGTTTATTTGTAAATTTTGTTTAATTAATTTTTGATATCTTTTCCCAAATCTCAACAGAAAATACTTGTAATAGTTTATAAATTTTCCATTTCTCGATTACATTAATGATGTGCTCAATTTACATTTATTAATTGGTATTATTATTTTAAAAATTATTGAATTATGTGTCGTATCAATGTAGTATTATTTCGTATAAACATAGGAATGAAAAAACCGTTTAATTACGACTGGTCTGACGTGTAGGTTGTTATATAAATTATTTAAATATTTACGATGTGTGTACAAAATAATCAAATAATCAGCAATAATTCAGTGTTAACGATGGGGGTTAATGATGTTAAACACTTTGCGATTGGTCATTTGATTCTAGAGTACAGGTCGTACTATTACGATATAATACCGTGCCACGAAATCTATAAAGGTTTCGATAACGACACATTTTTCTGCACATTATTGTAAAATATTTTTTAATGAAAAAATACTTTTAAAACTAAATAATTAAAAAATTTAATAACTTCTTTTTTAATTTTTCGCACAACATTATCAACTTTAAATCAGAAATCATATCTAGCGGTAATGTTTCATGAGTCGCTGGAAACTAAGTTAGGAACTTAGCCGATCTACGATTTATTATATTTAATATACGCAGCAAATTAAAATGGTCGATAATTTTAAGTGTAGATCGGGAGGTAAATTTCACAGAATCTTTAGTAATTTCTTTTCTTTAAATATATTTTCGTTGAATATTAGGTATCCATCAATTTTTAATCAGTTAAGGAATATTGTTGACTAACATTAATTTAATAAAGGTATGCATAATATATTATTAATATTCCTATTAATAATAAAATATATTATATAGTTAACTTTGCAAATGTTATTCTTTTTGAATTAACTCTTTTGTAGTGCTGTAAACACTAGAAAAATATAGAATTTATAGTGAAAAAATTCATTAAAGTAATAAAGTGATTTATTTTTAATATAAATAAAATTGAGAGGAACAATTTAAATCAAAATTAAATATTACAGATAACAGTTAAAACATTTTCATCGTTAGATACTTGTATTTAAAATAATATACAAACTCTTATTCAAATGTTTATAACTAAAAAGCGGCGCGATTGATCAAATATTCAATGAAATAAATGATTTAAATGAAACACGGATTGTTTCTATCATAAAAAAGGAAAAAAAAACATTTTTGTGTTTATTTGTTCATTAATGTGAGAGTACATTAGATAGATTGAGAGCTGTGGTAATAAATTATTAGATATAAAAAACATTACATCTAAAGAACATTGCGTTGCATTGGCTTAAAACTAGTTTATTAATATTTATTAGTGAAAACAATGTTTATTATTTAAAAATTCAACTAAATCTATCAACATTTTATAACTGACATCATATCATAAAAACAATAATCAATACATTACAATAGCGTTCGATCGTCTCTCAACATTTTGGCGAACAAGAACGATAGAAAAGTGATAATAAAATTACAATAACCGCTCCATAATATTTTATTAATAAACAGCGTAATTATAACCATAATTAGTGCATATATAATCATTAGCAAAAAATTCTCTTTAATGGCGCCGAGCATACCGAAAGCATGAATCAGTATCCAAATCATCACTAGCACTAAAAAGAATTCCAGAAATGATTCTAAAATACAAAAAAATAAAAATAAATTTAATCAATTTATTAATTAAATCAATTTAATATTAGATATAATTAAACATTAATTACTTTCAATCATAGGAGACAACTCTAACAAAATTAAAGCGCGAAACAAGTTCAATATTAGCAATATTATTGTGATAAACTGCAACACTATAAGCGCTATCTTAACGCAACGAAAATTTCTTGTACGAAATTGTTGTTGTTGATGTTTTATATTCATTATTTGAGAAAATTTATAACTTGTTTTATTTTCCTTCAAAAATATTTTTAGTTCACAAAAACTTATTAAATATTTTCTGTATAAAACAATCAATCAACACTTTTTAAGTGGAAATAAAAATATTTTGATTCAAAAAAAGAATTTAATATAAGGTTTGCATTAATATATTTTATTTGAAGTGCATAAATTTTAATTATTTATATTAAAAACAGTTTTGTATTATTAAATTGAAAAAAAAATTTATTTCAAATTTAATTTCTATAAAAACTGTATAAAATATAACCATTATTTTGTGTGTAAATTAAACAGGAGTATAAATATATATATCTTAAATAATTGTAAATTACCATAAACCTCGATATATTAAAATGTATTAACTTAAATAATGTTGGCATTAAATATTGTAATAACAAATTTAATTATTAAAAATGTATTTTGAAATTTGATAGATTAATTAAACTAGAAAATACAGATAGAAATGTTTAATGTTAATTTTATTCTTATTTCACAGAATACAAATGATTAATTAATTCTGAAAACCCTGATTAATTGATTTAAATCCTAAAATTAATTTACATTTATCATTACAAATCTAATAAAAAAATTATACTAAAAGAAAATATTATATAGTTTTAAATGATATAATTTATAATAGGGTAAAACTTTTTGTTTGTAAAAAATTTAACATTATTATTTTTATTTCAAATTTTTGATAAAGAAAAATTAAATCAATAATGAATAGATAGAAGTTTTTAAAACATAAAACTTTTTTAAAATTATATTTTTGTAATAAACTTATTTTAAATTAAAACTTATGTTAATTTTATAGTTTTAAAAATTAACATTAATTTTAATAATAAACATAGATTAAAAAAAATTAGAAAATTTCAATAACAATTATCAATTTCATTAAAATAAGTAGAGTGTAATGGGTGCACATAATATATAATAAATTAAACTGGTTTTTTAGTCTTTTTAATATTAGAATTTACTTTTTAATTTGTATTATGATTCAATTCTCATATCTGTTGATTATTTTGTTAGTTTTATTATTTAATAATTT
Organism: Steganacarus magnus; assembly: GCA_034698365.1. Lineage (NCBI taxonomy): Eukaryota > Metazoa > Arthropoda > Arachnida > Sarcoptiformes > Steganacaridae > Steganacarus > Steganacarus magnus. Next base: position 9,400 of record JAQIVF010001510.1, on the reverse strand, counting down.
ATTTTTGTTTTAATTGCATACGAATTAAAAACTTCATAATTTTTTAAAACAAAAGTTTGATATATTTTTATTTATATATTTTTTATAAATGATAAAAAAAATTAGAATTTAATTATTTGTTTAAAGCTTTAAGAATAAATCGCTTGCATTTGTTTAATAAAAATAAAAGAAAACAATAAAATTAGAGTTTTAAAAACAAAATTTAAAATATGTAATAAATAGTTGTGATCACTTTTTTACACAATATAAGTACGAAAATGTGGATTGAGTGGTCACAATTATTTATTAAAATTGAATTTTCTTCATATCGTTATGAATTCTTATTTATTTGTTTAATATAAAAAGCGAATACAATATAAAAATTTAAAAAAAAAATTTCTTCTTTTTTAAAACGTTTTATTTTGTTTAATGTTAATAGATTAACATCTATTTCTTTTTCTATATATAAATAGAATTTACGATTAATTTATAGTGATAATGTTTACTTTTATAAGAAAAAAATTTAAAAAATACAAATCTCAAAAACAAATTAACACTGAATTAATATATAATATGAATATTATATATTATGTAATTAATATAATTATTATAATTTTTATATAATATATAATTAATATAAAAAATATTGAATATATATGATTTATAGAATTATTCTGAATTATTTTATACTTTTTCTATTTTATACTAATTCTGAATTAAGTTAAATGTAAGATTAACAGTATAATTAACGTGAATCTCGAAAATATCTGTAAGATTAAGCTTCTTATTGCACTTGGGGTTTGACCAGTTACTTTCAAAACTTCTGGATATTTATGAAAATCAATCTATAAAATATTAGTGTTGAAGGAGTGGAACAATAATTCTTTGTAAATCTCAATTTCTATTTCTATTCATAAGCAATTTGAGGCCTATGAAGCATATCTAATGGAAACAAAAAAAATTGTAATTTTTGGTTGAATAAAAGGAAGAAATCGCAAAATATAACATCATAATAAGTAAATTCGAAATTAACTCTTATTTTATTAACTTCAATAAGGTAATAAATAGATTTAATAAATGCTTTGAAATTTTACCTTTTTAGCAGAGTAATCACTCAACTAATTTAAAGTTCTATGAATTTAAAAGGAACTTGGAAATTGTGACTAAATGGAAAAATCTAGAGGTACACAAAAAATGTGAAACATTTAACTCTTTACTCTTGGAACTCGGCAAAACTATTAAAATAATTTATTTAAAATTTGATTATTAAAGTTTGCTTATCTGTTAGATATAATGTAAAAAGCAAGTGATATACGGAAATGTAAAGTAAAGAAATAAAGATATAATAATTTTTTTGCTGCGATTTGTTGCATAAGCCTCTACTTTAATATTTGGTATTATAATAATATTTAATATGTTGTCAATATCTTTATTACTTAAATATTTATTTCTTTTTAAATTATTTTAATCAAGTATATTAATAATAAATTTAGTTGCAATAAAAAAACATTTTACATGTAAAAAATTAAATACTCTATGCATTTATGTTATTATCAATTTTTGAAATTTTATTTTAACATTAGAAAAGTGTTTTAAGAAATAGTTTATATAAAATTAATAAAATAAAAAATATACTTTTTTAAACTTTCATTATATTTATGAGGATGAACATTTCAAAACATTGAAAAGATTTCAATAATTTACTCATTTTATATATTTTATTTTTTTTTTTAATTTCAGTTAATTTTTTAACGTCTTTAATAATATCTATTTAGTGCTTCTTTTTAAAGTTGCAAATAACATCTTTTAATATTTAGTTTTTTTATTTTACATTTTGTTTATTTAAAAATTTATATGATCAAAAGATTAAGTTTGTTTTATTGTGACAAAACTGAAACTCTTTTATAAATTACTGAAATTCTATTTAAACTAAATAATATGCTTTGAGCAACTTTAAAATTATAATAAATTTATAAAAATACTAATAAATTTATATTTTACTTTCATATTACGTAAGTATAGATTCAATAAATAAAGATTATAAAGTATAAAATAACCTAAATAGATGAAATTAAAGTGATCAAATATATTGAACGTTAAATGGAGAGAAAATACCCAGTCAGTAATCAAAAATGTTATCAAAACGAATCAAAACAATATTCGCACAACTCATTCAACAGATTCAGCGATGACTTTTGTGAAATAATTCTTAGTTTTCTTTCGTTTTCCGACAAAATTCGATTGGAAGAGGTGTGCAAACAGTGGAAGAGGTGCTTGTTTAACAAGCAAACTCTTTTGTAAGAACACGTATATTTTTTTATTGTTTATTATCAAATATAATATTATTACTCCTGTTTAAGGCGCGTATTTGCGATACAAGATATTGAAGATACACTGAACATAGATTCTGTTTATTTAAACGAACTGCTTGAACCAATAAATGTGAAGAATTACGTTAGCGGTTATGCAAAGTACAGGAAAATGCAGACATTGAAGAAATGTGCACTGAAATGTCTGATGCAAAAGTGCAAATTAATCACAAAAATCGAATTAACGCGATGCTTCATCGACATCGAAATACTTGAAATAATTGGCACTTACTGTTCGCATCTCGAGTCGTTTAAATTTGACATAATCGGTTTGAACAAGGAAGACATTAAACAATTTGGTGAAAAATATGGAAAACGATTCAAATTTATCTGCATTAATATGCCTGAACATTTTGCAACTGATTATTCTATTGAATTCTGCAACAATTTCGGCAAAATGTTTTTAGCTTTTTGTTCGAATATTGAGTCCTTTATTTGCGAATATTTATCACTCCAACCTCAGTAATATATTTCAACAAATTTCGCGCTTTAATAACATCGTATACCTTAAAATAAATTTTACTGTTTTCACTGAGAATAGTTTAAATATTAATGATAATATTATAGATATGTCGAAAAGATGCAAAAAACTGACTCGATTTGAATTTTCAGTTAAAACATTTTTAAACAAAATAGAGTTAATTAGCAGTAATATATTTTACTGTTTCGGTAATTTTACTGAACTTAGGAGTCTTAAACTATCACTTCTAGTTAAAGAAGTTAATGAAACCGTGGAATGTTTTAAAAAATGTTTATATTTGTTGCATCTGAATATTCATTGTAAGAATATTGGAGACGAATTTTTCAAAGATATCGAAATATATTTACCGAATATTGAATATGTTAGCATCACAACAGAGGAAAATCTCACTGATAATGTAATGCATTCGTTGGCAAAGCTTTCTAAACTGCGAAAAGTTGCGTTGGGTTCGTGTAAAAAATCACTGAAATTTATTACTGATTCAGGCGTTTGCAATTTAATTAAATCATGTCCGTATATTCGCGATATCGAATTTTTTTCTAGACCAAATATAACCATAATAACTATTGACACGTTTATTAAATTGGCAGAACGAAATCCGAAAACCTATTACAAATTTTTTTGCGGGTTCTCGAGTTTAGGAGATGAGAGCAGTTTTGCAAAAATATATATGAAAAACTTTCAACCTATGTTAAAAAACTTGCGAATTAGTATAAAAACTAGATCATGTTTTGATAATCAGTTTATACCGCAAAACGAAGAATTGTTTGTAAACAAACCCAATCAAATGTTTCCTAATATGATTGATAACGTAGATATCAATGTACCGAATGTAAATCAGGAGAAAATCAACGTTGGTATTAATGAAGGTCAGGCTAACATTGACATTAATGAAGAAGTTAGAGTGGGCATTCATGGAAATCCGATTTGTAATCGAAACCTAGCACAAATGCATCAAATGCCCATGCATATTCAGCGGCATATTGAGCGCATAATGCAAATGGTTTAGGTAAATTTATTTAATGAATATTTTTATCAATATAAATAACATGAATAAAGAATTTACCAGAGGAATGAAAGTACAACTAAATATGATTAAAATTTGGTAAATAAAAATTTTTTTGGATATAAGTAAAATTAATTAACAAAACGACAAATTGGATTCATTAAAAATTATAATAAAAAATCGAAAGCTGAATGGAAAATGTTTTACAAAAAGAAATTAAAATTGGATAAATAATGTGAAATAATTATTTTTAAAATATTTTTAAACATTGGAAGAGGAAATTTCTTAAAATCATTACTATTTACTATAACAGAAATTAAAAAATTTATTATATTTTATAACAATTTTATAATTTTTTCTTAATATATATGTAAAAACAAAAGTTTAAAAAAATATATTTAAATAGAGAAATAATAAATTTTATTCAATAATAAATTATTTGTTTGATATATACAAAAATTATTGAAATTAATAATTTATTTTCATTTTGAAAAGTGTAAAAATTTGACTAATAAAATTATTAAAATTTAGTGCTTATGTATAATATGGTTGATATAGGTGTGTGTGTGTTTCATTCCCCTCAATTAAAGTTTCCAGTTGTTTGGTTTGTAAAGTTTAAACGATGGTTTACTTCATGGTTAAAACATGTTTGTTTCGGAATGGTTTCAATTTTTAAAAAAATTTTTAATTGGTAAGGTATATATTTTAGAATATAAAAACATTAAACCACTTTTTTAAGTGCATAATTGCAGTTTTGTTGACAAAAAATATGAAACTTTTATTAATTATTCGTTAAAGAGAATTTTTTAATAAAAATTGTTATTTTAAAAGTTTGTTAGTTATAATTATATAATTTCAAATTTAATTGACATGTTATAAATAATCTTATTAATAAAAAATGTTTTATAAAATAGTCTAATTTGTTTCGGATTGTTTTGCTGTGTATAAAATGTGGTTTTGAGTGGTTTAGTTCACTAAATATAGAACCGAGGCCATCTTTTCCCTATTGTTAAATTAATGTTTAATTGTTAAATAATTAAATAAGAGATTTAATATATAAAACAAAATTTGTGAACGAAAACAAAAAATTAATTATAATTAAACAAAATATGTGTGAATGTGGTAAAGTTGAGTGCTTTTTTGATAAGTTCATAAAATATTTTTTGGATTAAACAGTGCTTCATTGGTTTTAGCATCTTTGATGATTTCTCAATTGGTGGAAGTTAATGCGTGTCATTATATAAATTAATTATTTTTCTTTTAATTAATAAATAACATGAGCTATAGCTTCAAGACGAAAACTAATAACCGACTTACCGAGATGTCTTTTACAGATATTTGACTTTTATAAAGATGATAAATCGCTTGAATTAAAGATTTGAACTTATCGTCATTTTTATAATGACTATTCGGTGACAAACTTTATCTATTTGCACAGACAATAAATTTCTAAAATAATAGGATGAAACATTAAATCACAAAATAAAGCCATATTAATAGCAGAAAAACCGTAGTTACTCCAATTTATTGTTTCGAAAAATTTGAAATCAGAGGATAAAGCGTTCAACAGATTACCTGAAAACATTTTAGGAAATCGTTGCGCAATCGAGAATAAATTTTCTTTTTTAAATCTATCATTTTGATCAGTACTTAGTTTAAAAATTCGTTTCACTTACAAAAAAAACATTCAAGGATTTATTAGCAAAAGCTTGAATACAATAATTAATGAAACGGTGCAGTTAGTTAATCGAATGCCAGATTGTGTTCAGTAGTGCGATATTTGTGCGATAAATGTGCTAACATGAAAAATTAAATAATTTTCTTGATAACATTTAAAACAAAAGAAAAAAATTTACTAAATTTATTCTTTTGTTTTCATTAATTATAAATATATTTATTAAATGTGTTGATAAAGATAAGACTATCAACCGAATTAATATCAGTAAAATTTAGTGAAAATTTTTTAAAAAATTCACTATCGGTTTCGGTCAGTGAAGCAACGTTAGATTGTAGATGTAGTTACAATGTTTTAACAAACAATTTAAATTTATTTAATACATATGTAGAATTTTAAATGAAATTAGAATTAATATATTTCAATAAACTTTATGTATAATAATAAATATATTATTTTATTGCATTTTTATATTTATCAACAAAAAAATTGTTATTTTCATGTTTATTAACTTTCGAAAAATCTTACTTCACTTAAATTCTGTTATTGTAAATCACAAGCATGCAAATATGAATTATCTATAATACTTTTAGACAATATTCGTACAATTTAGAAACAATCGCGTTATATAAATTTTTGGGGATTTTCAAATTTGTCAAATAATAAAGCTCAAAAATACCAGAATAGATAATTTTTTCAAGTTTTTTATCTGATTTTCATTTATTATGTTATGTTTAAAACAAAGATAAATATCTTAAAGATAACAAAATAATTAAAAGATAAATAACCAAAATTAAGTGATATTCAAAAAAATTTATGCTTTTTCTTTTATAATATATGTTTAAGTTGAAACTAACAGCACTTATTAAAAAAAATCATAAAAAAAAAAGAAAATACTGAACAGTTAAAAGATTTTATTGATATCTATTAAAACAAATAAAATACTCAATAAATTATATAAAAAAAAGTATTAATAATCGAAGTCCTTATAAAAGAAAATTTATATATAATTTAGTATTAAAATTTCATTAAATTTTTTTAGGTTAAAATAAAATGAACATAATTTGAGTTATAATTTCTGATATTGATTGTGTGCTATATATTTTATACTGTTACATTTTGTTTAATTATAAACTAAGATTAATAAAAGAAAGTATTAATATTTTATAAATTAACAAAGTAAAATATAATTTAATATCTATCAAATTATCATTAAATTTAAAAAAATAAATACCTCGCCAAAGAAAATTGTTACCTGAAATATTTGAAGAAATGTTTGAATGTTGAAAGTTTTAACAAGAATGGATAAAAACTGAATTTTCTATTACTTAAAATGCTATTAAAAGCTAAGTATCAGAAGAATCAGTTTATATTCTTTCTTTTTCAACTAAGAATAAATGTGATATTATTTTGTATTTTCGGATTTAGAAAAATGATCAAAGATTAATAATAATTTTCCATTTAAATTGTAGAGTAATAATTTTTCCTAAAATGATATTTTATTTAACAATAAAAAATAAAAAAATGAAAAAATTTATTTCTATATCACAAAATGGAAAACATATTTTTATTTAAATTATAAATTTAAAACTAGTTTGTTATTTTAAAATTTTTGATTTTTTTTATTTTATTTCAAATTTTAATTTTGACAAAGCAAAATAAAATTTTAAATATTAATTCAAAATACAATAAAAATGTTAACAAATAGCAAAATCAACAAAATGAAATAAAAGTTAAAAATACAAAAAATTTAAAAATTTTGATAATTTTTATTTATAAAGTAATTTCTTGTAATTTTTATAAAGTATATTTAATTTCTTTTTTACTTTATTCTTTTCTGATATATTAAAAATAAACTTTAAATTTTTCTTTATAAGAGATTGATTTATAAATTATATAATCTTTTTATCTTAAGAAGATTTTTATTTGTTTAAGTTTGATTTTGTAGTTTTTACAAAACTTTACTTTTGTGCGGAATTACATTACCAATTATCATTTAATTCAAAATTAATTGATAAATAATTGACTTCACTAATTAGATTGATTCGAATTTGTCTTAATCTTGTTTAAATTAGAAATTTAATAATTTCTGATTTAAATACTGGTGATTATCAATTACAAAATTTAAATGAAATCAGAGATATTAAAGCATATAACGATAAAAATAACATTTTTATTAATAAATAAAAAGATTAAATTAAATGTTTTTGAAATCCAATATTCTGGTAACTTATAAAATGAAAATTTATCCGAATCATCTTAATTAACTTAGAAAACTTTTCTCTTTAATTTAATAACTTTTAATATAAATATGAAATTTCCAATGTTTTGAAGGTAATATCATATAACTGTAAATTAAAACAACAGAATTTGAACTGCATTAAATTAAATTGTAATTGGATTTATGGAATTGAAATCAGTGAGACTAATTTTTTCTTAATTTGACATAAATAATCAGTTATGATTATCAAAAATTGCAGGTTTAGACTAAATTAAATTAAAAGAGTCGCCTAAATTACGATTACAATTATGTTTATGCATCTTTGAGCACATTGTAAAAGACATAAATATTAGATTTTTATGTTTATTTATCTTTAAATGCTTTTATTGAAAATATGTAATTAAGTAATAATGTTATGTTTTTTTTAATGTTTAGTAGAAAATATTAAAATATTTTATCGAATAAAGCAAACTAATAAGAATTAAATTAAAATTTTATAAAATTCAATGTAAAATTAACCTTAGTAAACCTTTTTAATTAAATAATTTAAACAAAATTGATTTTAAATAAAGTAACAAAATTTCACATCATATAGTTTTAAAAGAGTTTTTACTTTATAGATTTTAAATAATTATACTTTAAATCTGAAAATATTTGTAAAAAGATTTATTTTTAAAATGTTTTTTAAATTTGTAGATAAAATAATTTACAAAAGATTTTAATTATATTTATCCCAAATGTTTTTTCAAAAATTTCGGATGAATTACAAAAAGATATTTAGTTTTAAATTCAATTAAAGAAATAATTATTCAAACATTTAGTAACAGATTCATAAGTAATTTAAATTCTCTAAACTTTTGTTAAAAATTATATTTAGCTTCTTGGTTCAGGACTATTATTTTATATTTCTTATTTCTATTTCTATATGAAAAAAAGAGTATTCATAAGATTGCAGCACAAATGTTTTTTCATTAGTTGTAAAATATTATTTTTTGAAATTACTTTTTAAAATCTGTTTTTAGCAATCATTCTGCTTCATTAAACTCTAATTGAATTTTTTGATCACTTTCCTTTTTAATTTCAAGTACTTAGTATGAATGTATAATTTTTAAAATTCATTTCAAATATTTAATTTTAAAATATATTTTTTAAAAAATAATAATTGCTTCCATTTATTATTGAATTCGTTTACTATTCAAAAATAAAAGTTTAAAATCTATCTGAAGTAAGAGAATAATACAAAAGTGATTTTTAATTATCTTGTTTCATAAAAATGTTTTCAAAAATCAAATGAAGATTTAAAAATATTATTTGACATTTTTATATTAAAACAAAGTTTTCTATTGAAAAATGCCATATTTTACATTATATATCAATAAACTTCAATATAATGATTTTAGTTATAATTTATATTAGATCTTTTAAAAAACTAATAAAATTTTTAATTTAATCTATATTTTAAATATAATAAAATATTTTTTTTTATTTCTTTAACACCATTTAAAATATATTATCAATAATATTTATTTAAATCTTTTTTGAAAATTTAATTTTAGTAATTTTTTTAAATTTTTATTTTAAAATTCTCTTACTTATTATATTAAAACAAAAAGTAATTGAATTAATACTAAAATTGACAAAATTAAAAAGAAAGTATACATATTTATAA